>VZTQ01013043.1:480872-546396 GCA_013400755.1 Pelecanoides urinatrix
GGGGGGCGGGGGGGGAAGACATAAATGACACATTTCTAATGCAGCCATTTTGAGATGGAGCCATTGTAGCATTCATCAGCACTTAAGACAAAGACAAGAATGACTGAAAAATAGTTTATTAGACCTGGCAGGGCATTTTTCAAAATAACTTCTCTTCCTTTCCTGCCATCCAAAAGTGGTGATTCACTGAATTTTTGACAGTAAGGAGTAGGTTCTGAGGAAAGTAATGTCTAAAAAAAGAGTAAGTTTTGAAATATTGAAAAGTCTGTTTTTGACAGTTTTTAAATGAAAAGTTCCATTCTTTCAGCCCAGAAATACTCTTCATTTCAAAATTTTATTAACAGGTAGAAGAAATTGTTTTGCAAACATTAGACCAAAACCAGAATGTTTCAATATTATCAGAATGATACATTGTGTCCATTAAAATTGGTGTTTTCCCATTTTTTATTCATTATTGTTTTCTAAGATTTGACGTTCTCCTCCTGTTTCAAAATAGAAAGTTGAAATGGTAACAGGCACTGACTCTTCATAGTGCATGGCCCAGGACAAAACCTTATGCACCTAAGCATCTTAAAAGCCTGGTCCAAGAGCAACTAACAGGCCCCATGCACCGCAGGAGGATGTTAAATCATTATGCTGCGTGGCTTCGGACGTTGAATGGTCAATTACTGATAGTGACACCAGGGTCTGAGGGAAAGCAGCATCTTCCAGCAAGCAGCCGTTGAGCCAGAGAGGCAGGAAAAAATCGTGTTTTACATTAATCCTAGGGTTAGGTAGAGGCTAGTAAATTCAAGGGAGCCAAGGCACGAGCTTGTGCACGTTTTCCAGCAGAGTTGGACCTCTGCCAGGTGAGCCATGTCATGTTCCATGGCCTCAGGGCCATAGCACAAACTGAGGCTGGTTTGGTTTAATAGCATAGACAGTCTAGGATGCCAAAAGAGGGTATGACAGGATGTTTTTTCTCCAAAATTTCAAACATCTGGCAGGAGGAGAAAAATGTTTGCTGCCTAACTATTTAACTTTCCCAGCTGTGACTGTGTAACAGAAATTAAAGAGGAAATTGTCCATATGTAAAACAAACAGGAGTTTTCTTATTAATAGGAATATAAATTCTGTGCTCTGAGTTGAAACTGAGAAGATTTCCAAAGAGGACAGATAGTATCTGTCTCACAGAGTTACACTTAATTTGGTATGGGCAGCTGACTTGGGTGCTTGGCTCCCTTGACTGACCTTGCCAAATAAACTGCACAAGTTGGGGTTAATTGTTGTGCAATTTCTGTCACTCATGTTAAGGTTGTGGTTTTATTTTACATTAGTGCCTTTTGGTCACAGCTGAGGAAAAACTGATATAAACCAGTGACCTAGAAATGAAGAGCTCTGTACCTTCTGCTGTGCTCTGGGCTGCTGTAAGGTACATGGATTTTCAATTTGGGCCAAGCACTGCTGTGTAGAAGCCTAATCTATGGTTGGAAAATTAGACTGCTTAAAGCCTTGGGATAGTAATAAAAACATTTCCCAGTCACGCGCAGAAGCTCTCTTCTCCCTCCTGCTCCATGGTCTGTGAACAGGCTGGTAGTTGGCCAGAGCATGCCGCCTTGCAATGGGCTTCCTAATGCCTTGCCTCCTCCCTTTATGGTCCTGAGCACGCACCTGTGGAGCTGGTTCTCCCAGCATGTTGCTGCTGGGACAGTGGGACACAACCACAAATAGGGGTATTCAGAGGGAACTGTGGACAGATCTGCTTGGGGACACTTGCTGATGTGGCTCTGAACCAGCCTGGTGGGGCTATTCAGACATGCTGGACTATGCAGTTGCTGAAAACCGTTCCAGTCTGGTACAGCCTGCAGTGCTGAACCACGAGGAGAAGGAAACAATTTTGTGCCTAAGAGGGCTGCACAGCTACTGGTGTGGTGGACTTGGAGAACATGATAATAAATGGAGTAATGAGCAGATTGTTTCCATCTGTAAAGTGCTATTGCGTGCGGGAAATCATCTTGCTTACTGCCATGCAGCTAACCTGCAATTCTAAAAGATAACCTTTAAAGTTATTGATACTCTATAAACATTGAATCATTATTTTTACTTCAGTATGCTTCTCCTGCTGGGAGATGTGAGAAATTTAGAAAATACTGATGTGTTCTGACCCACTTAGAACAAGGAGACCAGCCAGTGGGTAATTTCCTTTGTATTCCCAGCTGAAGGCTTCTTTTTTACTTTTCCCTTTGGTCTGACTCTTTTAAAAGTGTCCTGGTGCCTTCTTGGTTTTACTCTGAGCAGAAAGCCAAGCTAGGAGGCTTTCTTGATAAAAATAAATACAATTATTTTGTCTCTTTTCATGCCTTGAACAACTTTGCAGTCAAATTTATCCTTTTTCTCAAATTCTAGGGAGCCTGACCAAAATCATTTAGTGAGTTGTCTGTTCTCAAGTATTACCAAACTCTCATTCCTATGAAACAGTAAAACTATGTAGGAATAAATAATTAATTTAGAAATTTGTGAAGAAATCTTGTAGGAGCAGATGCCTGTAGAACAGGGTTCCCTTTACTTTCTTGACAAAGTCATTTCTTTCTGCTGAATTGTACCTGTATGATATCGTAGCGGTATTGTAGCTATACAGTATGCTGGAGTATTATCTGAGATGAAGAGCCTTTATTTCATTATAAAATACCCTTGCTGTCACTGTAAACACATTACCCTGATTGACTAGACACCATTTTCAGCTCTGAAAAGTTTAGTCCAGTCCACACAGGACTGACTACAAGCTTGGTTCTAATTAAAAATCCTAGAAATAAAGAAAGAATTGGATTATATCCAAATTCCTTCCTCAGTCATGCCTTAAGTGCATGCTTTTTAGTCCAGACTAAATTCTGATTATGAAAATTGTGTTATAATTAAGAATAGGTCAGAATGTCACTGACCTTTTCTGCTAAATGGTTTGAACGAAGGAGGAGAGGTGGAAAATAGCTGCCTTATCATTTCCACTGTAGCTCAAATGGAATTAAACGTTTCTTTAAACCTTTCTTTAAAGAACAGAAACTTCAAGCCACCTTTTCTATCTCTGAATTTTAGTATCAGATCCAATAAATGCAGAAACATCAGCTGATGGAGATGTTTGCTGTTGGGCCAGTTTAAACGCTTAAACATGCTCATGCCCATCCTATTCAAAGCAGTTTTTTAAGCCTGTGGTTTACTTTGAGCATAAACCTCATTCATTGACTTCCTCTTAGACATTCATTGAAGAGTTGCCTAGAATAGGAGTGCTTTTCCTAAATTCAGGTTAACACTCAGTTATAACTAACTACACCACCAGGCTATATACATGAACAACAAGCTATATTCATTACATCAATCACTAAAATGCAAAAGTTGGTGCACCTTCATTGTCATATTGAGTCGTTTGGGCCAGGATCAAAACCAGGTTTCAGCAGCTTTTTTAGTTTCATTCTACTCCTCCCAAACCAGTGGCAATATATGTGATCACACCGTAAGTATATTTGGTTTTGTGCCAGTTGCGCCATTGCTGACTAGGCTCATCAGCTGCAATGCATTGAAACGCCTGGGTCTTCTAAACATACTCAACAATGTTTAGACTCCTGGAATTTTGCTTCATTAAATGGCAAAACAACCAAGTGGTGCCACCAATAAGAGGTGAAGCATCAAGAAACAATAAATTGAAGGTTGGTAACATGGAGGAGGACAAAAATATACATTATCAAAGTATAAATCAAATCTGTGACAAAAGGAAGCTGCTGCTGACCACTTTTACATTTTTCTCTATTTCACTCTTAAGTCTAATTGAATGGTGGGCTGAATGGAGATTGCAGCCCAAATCTCATAACCTGTCATATAAATTAGGGCTGCTGTAGTGGCTTGTCACTGCTGTATCGTAGGGGGGTTGTATGCTCCCTGGGGACACAAACGCAAGGTAAGGCTTCATTAATTTAGTCTGCTCATGGCCCTGGTGTCAAACAGCAGCATTCACACAGCTGAATGCTTCATGCTTAACTTGAAAAGACAACTTGCACCTGGCGTGGGCATTACAAGTGAAAAATCTAAAACTGAATCTAAAGCAATGTTTTATATAGCAACCATGTGCATTTGGTACCATAAGCCAGCTAGTAACATTCTCTGGATAATCTTCCCATCTCTCATCATTTAAAAGAAATGGCATTTAATTTGTGGATATTGTTATTGATAACACAGCTCAGACACTAGATGTACATACTGATCTTGCAAAACTACATAGCCCTAAATAAACATTTGTCCTGCATCTTTCACATAGATTGGTTTTGTGTGCAAATTCAGTGGGGTTGGACATTTGAGGGAGTTGCTTATCATGGTGGGGGGTGTTGGCAAACATAATAGTAAGTGCAGGTGCACTGTAGACTAACAGGTAAAAAAAAAATTAGGTATATTGCGTTTTGACTCTATAAAAATTTTCTAAGGATTGAAATTAACTAAGGACTTCGGGGTCAAAGATAAACCTAGTGCAAGCAGGTAAGCAAATAGTATGGTGTACCAGCTATGACAGGTTCTGTAAACAGCTTTATGGTAACTTATAGGCTGTGTAAAAGGACTTTAAAGAGGATGTAAATGGAAATGATTGTAAATTATGTTCACTCATTTTCAAGCATAGAGTGAAAACCAGGACCACAGCGTTGTTCTAGAGTGACTAACGTTTTACACTATCAAAGTAATCAAGTTTGATAAGAGCTTCTCATATTTCATTTGTATTTTATTCACTGGCACTACTTCGGATTTGCAGAGATGAGAAAATATCTCCCGCAGTGCCTGAATGGAGGTACATAACGTGGTGGTACAAAGTGTACCCGAGATATGTGGGTCCCTTAAACTCCCACACTCCCGTACTCCTGCAGGCAAGGCATCCAGCGGAGCCAAAATGGGAAGGGTTCAAAGTCCTCTCTTTTCCGCTGTCCTTTCCTGAAGTTGTAATAGTGCAGCAAGGTCAGCTTTTTCTGGTTTCTTTCTTTCCTGCTGATTCTCCATCCTGTTAAATTATAACAGGTGCATGGGTGTTCTCTGACCCCAAATCTACTCTAACACAGCTGAAAAGAAAGCTGAAAGCAGAGGAGAGGCTGCTTTTCTTTCTAACTAAATTAAATCTGACTTGAAATCTGGCTGTTTCACTAACAGGAGAGTGCTTTTCTAGTTAGTCTCTGATGGAGATCAGCAGACAAATTCTGCCATGCTACAGTGGTGCGGGGCTGTGCCAGCTCGCCCAATGCCACTGAAATTGCTTATTTCAGTTGTATCCTAGTGTAAGTGAAGGTAGAATTTGTCCCTTTTGAGTTTAATGGCTGAAAAAAGGTCATGCGTGAATTCTAGCCAGACCAACACTGATACACCCATACATACCTGGCTGCTCCCCTATAGCCTAATGTTATTGAGTGACCTGGAAAAATATCAACATTACCTATTAAAGATCGTTGTGTTATTAGGTAAGAATGGTTAGGCAAATGATAGGAGGCTTTCCTAAAAGTCCCTAAATGGGCAGTATTTTAGGGAATTTCCACTGATCGATTTAAAGGTAAGAATTCTAGGGGAAAAAGGGTAGGTGAGTGCTTGTGGTCATCCTCAGTGCCTGCCTATCTGCCAAGACTGTCACGGGGTCTCTAAGATTCCCACCTATGTTCACATCTTTGTAACAACAATTGCTTGTTTAGAAGTGGACTCTGTCCACCTAAATACAGCACGGTTTTGATCATATATTCAAAGCTCTGATGTGCCTGTTTCTATTTAGCAGTGTAATTAAATGCATGCTTAACCCCTAAGCGTACTCTTCAGTCCCGTTGACTGGCGTCCAGTTGATTGAAGTCCCATTGATTTAGGAATCACCTGAAAGTTCAGCGTGTGTTTTCGTGGTCTGCTGACAAAGGGTGAACTTAAGAAGGTACTTACACGCTTTGCTAGTGGAAATCTAAACAGTGGACTCCTGCAGCAGGCAGATTAACACAGTTCAGGGAGAAATTGCTGTCTTATGAATAATAGTGTGCAAAATGCTTATTGCCACAAACGCCTAGGAGATGTCCCCCATTGCTTTTGAAGTACTTTGCCCTGGATAGACTGCTACATCTGCCCCTGCAACATGACCTGTTCAATTATGTTTTTGCATTCCATTTGCCAACGTTAGCCTTGCTGCTTCTCCACATGCTTCAATACTTGTTGAGTACAATGGGCACACAGACAGGGAAAGCTTTGAAATCAGTGCTGTGGCACTAGCAGTTTACATGCCTGTCGTGTTCATGCCTGATGTAAGATCTGCACGAATTCCACTTCTGTACTTAAATGACCAAATGTCATTTTTTTTCAGAGTGTTGTCTCCTTTAGAAATGAGAATTTGGAACTATCACCTGAAACAATCTTTGCACCTCTTATTTACAAACCTCTCTGTTCATATATTTCCATTTATTGCTGAAAAATTAAGCGGAGAGGAAGCAGGACACCAGGCTGCTCAGTGTGTAATTTTTTATTTCTCTTTCAAGTCAGTTAGTGTATCCTTCCTTCTACCTCCTGCCCACTTCTCTCGAGACTTTTGAACTCGAAGGACTACTTATGTTTCTCTGCTTATTTTCATGCTGTTAAATAAAGGCTGAGCTGCCAAAAATATACTCTTTAAACCCTTGAGATTTCCTACGCTTGGGACGTGCTGAAAGAGCAAATGGAGGTCCCACAGGGAATAACTCGGCTATTTAAAGCTACTGGAAGCTGAAGCAGGTGTATGGGCTTTCCCCTGTAAGCTATCTTCACGAGATGAGAGAATAATTATTCATGCTCAGAACAGACAGGTATATTGGCAGTCCACTACTAATAGCTTCAGGATTTGTCGTTCAATTCAAAGAAAACAATTCTGTTTGTCCTTTTTTTTTTTTTTCCTGATTTTTCTTTTAAAGAAAATATCAGTGTGGGAGGAAAAACTCCAAACAGTAGAATGAAAAATGAAAGGCAACTGCTAAAATAAATCCAGATTGCTAAATCTTATCTCTATGCTGAACATACACATCTTGTTCCTCTGTCTGCTGTAACCACGTTAACTCCTCACTAGCTGCGTTTGTCACTAAACTCTTCCTTTTCTTTTTTCCTTGCACAAATCATGCCACAACTTGTCAAATTGAAACAAGACAAATGCTGCATGAAGTACACCTTGCCGATAAGAGACACATTATTTTCCATGGCCTGGAAAAAAACAATGGTGACATTTTGATGCTAGAATCTGAAAGGTGTCGTGTTCTACCCATTCATTACAGCGTCAGTCTGAGTAACATCAGTATGAATGTAGCAGTTCTAACCATCTTAAAGAATGGCCATTCTGAAATATGGCTTTATGAAAAAGCTAATAAAAAGTAATTACTGTCCACCTTTGATTCAGAATCATAAGAGTCCATTTCAGAATTCACATTTTTATTGCCTTGCACAATAATCAAATTTGGGAATTTGGTTTATTGTTTTAATTTTCTACAGCTGAATGTAACTACCTGTTATATATGTTCACTAGAGCAGTACAGGTCAGTACATAAAAACAAAAGTTATAGTGCAGTACATAAGGTGGATTACTCTCTTAAACAAGATGGCAAAATATGATCATCTCCTTCACTCCCCATTGGTTTCTGGTAGGAGTTAAGTCTGTATGGAGCTTTTCAGTGTGAGTGTCCATTAAGCCGCCATGTGAGGGAGGTATGCACAATATCTAGACCTCAGGGAGGCACACATTAGGTCAGATGCTTGGAGTCGGTCCTGTGCCAAGGGCGAATTTCATGCTGACTACACAATACACAGTGAAGATGTTCTCCTGCATTTGTTTCACAGATGGGCTGCTCTGTAAAAGTAGTTGCAGCTGCTAATACGGATCTCGAGACACTGGAGATCAAGCAAGAATGCAAATCTATGGCCCACGTGGCACATTGCTCTTTGGAAGAGTGCTGACAGAAAGGGGCCAGGTAGGCACCGATGCAGCGTGCCTGAGCCAGTGGTAAGGGGCACCATTGTCTTCCCAGTGCCTGAGTAGAAATCATTCCCTGGGGTCCTTGCCCATGATCAGGGGGAAAAGGCTCCCCTTTATTGCTAACTCTAATATATACATTAGAAACCTACCAACAGTCTGCTCGGAAGGGAATAATTTAAGGAACAGAGCACAACATATGATATTCCCTAACGTATTTTTATTTTCCTTCAGAATGAGCTTGTACTCAGCTTCTTCCTGAATTGGTCCAAAAATACCTTGGCAGAAGATTCATCGTCTGTGACCTTAGGTATGTGGATTACCAATCTTACTTGTTTTCTAAGAAGGACTTCTTTAGTAATATTAAATATAATAACGCAAAGGTGACTCTAAAGTGTTTAGGTGGCTTTTTTTTGGAAGATATAAAGATACCAACAAATAATTCCTGGTTTCTCAAGGTCTCTGAAAATGTGTTACTAATACATGTTACTAATACTAAGACCCGTAGCTTTCGTGCACTTTGACATATTCTCCTCAGCCTTTCTTCATTTCTTTTTGAATAAACATACCTATATGCAAAGTAAAAGTTTATTTACAAAAACTGTGGCAGGTTTCTTGTTTTACAAAAGAAAATCTTCAGAGAAGAATCTGGAGGAAAGGATCTGAGTAATGACAAAGCACAATGTGTGCTTGGACAAGCAAAGAAAATCAGGGATGACTTCTAAAGTCATTTTCACAATGAGTGGAGCAGGTAAATAACAGAACATTATGTTAATGCTTAGGCATACATTATTAATGATAATGGTAATTAACTTCTTACTAAATGAGATTCTGCACTGTCCCCTTAGTCTATCTAAATACTTAACCCATTTCCCTCTTCTGTCCAGCACCTAATTTAATCTAATCTGTGGCATTACAGCATTAAAAGCCAAAGCATAAACCATAAAATGAAGGTTTATTGTCTTCTACTGCACTAGTTCTGCACTGAAAATAATCTTCCGTAGTCAGTTTTTAGGCAAAATAAAATCTCATAAAGAAGCTTGCAGCTGCACTCTGCACCACAGCAGTTCAACTGGTTGTTATGTGCTCCAAGTGATAGGATAGTTTCCAAGATCACCAGTTATCCACATTTCAGAAAGAAGTGCGAGTATCTGCATATTTAGCTTGCATATCCATTAAGTTAATTTAATCCCTCTGCAGACAGGGGCTTCATTATCTCTTTTGCTGGGGCCATTTTTTTTAATCCATCAGAACAAAATAAATGCCATTCTGGCTTCTCAGCCTTTGGAAGATTCCCCCTGTGTAGAGTTTATTTGATTAGGGCATGCCATTATCATATTAAATCCATTATGACTATTGGAAATTACTAATGGTTGTTCTAACTTTTACAAAGGAGCAAGCAGATAATGCAAAGATGTCCTAGGTGTTAGGAATATACAAGGCTAAATCTTGCCACAGAAAATCCAAACCAGAGTTCAAATGTAATGTGTAGTCTGGGTCCATAGGCTGCCTCTCTCTAGACTCTTTAATCAAAGATGCAGATATGTGAGAGTGAGCTGAGGCATAAGGGAATTAAAGTCCCAGGTCTTTAGAAGGATTTTGACATTTTGCTAATATTTAGGTGCCTAATTATTTCACAGAATCTGGGTGTAAAAGTCTTATGCAAAAGCATGAACCAAGTCTGTAATAAAGTTGAGAAATAAATTACAGCCTCATAATTCCTACAGTGGTGTCCTGAACCAATGTAGTCTGAAGGGTAAGTCCTTTATTTTTGTTGTCAATGACATCAAAATCAGAGAAGAGAATAAAGAAACAGAGGTAAGAATGTGTTTAGTGGGTGTTTGATGAAAGCTATGTGACAGGTAACCCAACTTGCTGGTTCACTATACAGTTAGTGGAGATGAAGGTCACAACCTGGTCGGGGGAGATCAATGTGTCTCTGGCCTCGAGCAGTATGGTTACAGAGGGATTATTTTTTTCCTGCTCGGGAACTCTGCCTTTTAAAGTGTGGACACTTCAGTTCTAGACTCAATGCAAAACCTTTGTTTAACACGAGAGAAGAGGAAAAAAAAAACCCAAACCCAAACAAAAAACTACCTCCCTTTGGCCTAGAAAATTCATCTCTATCATTCATTGATAGAATACCAGTAGCACACAAGGTCCAATCAGGACCCAATGAGTTTAGACTCTGTAAAAACAGTGAACAAGAACAATGGGCTGGGTTGCTCTGGGTATGGCACCACTTCTGGTCAACGAGGAAGAGAATGCACCTGGTCGACAGTCGATTGCAGTAAACTGTGGAAGTAGGTGAGCTTAGCTGTAAATGAGCTAGCTCAGCTATCAGAGGAACACCAGCCATGCATGTGCTAATTACCCACCTGAAAAATTATTTTCATATATGTTAGTCTATGCTTTGCCCCTTGTTGTTGGAGTTAGGTTGCTGCCTTACCCTAGCTAGCTCACTTAGATCTTTGCTGCATGGCATTCTGCACTCTATTATCATCCATCCTGTGAGAAGGAGAAGACACAAGGCCAGCTAAGGCAGGAGGTGGCTGATCATGCCAAGCTGCCAGGTAGCAAACAAGGAGTCGCTGGGAAAAGTCCAGTGGCCCTGGAGGCTCTTGTTTGCTGAGGGTGCCCTGAAACACTCTTGATTTAAAAGTAAGCCCTGTAGTAATGCCACAGTCAGCCTGGGGCAGGAATTAAGTTCACTGAGCCTGCAGGACAGAGGCAATTTCCATGAAAAGAATACATCCTTCCCCCACAGCTTTCATTGCTTTATGAGCTTATAAGGGCCTTAATTTTTGCCTGTTTTGAAGAATAACTCAGGTTTAATATGGGCTGTAGCTTTCCATGAATCTGGTGATTTCTCTTTCAGCCTTTACGCAAGCAAATCATCTGTCTCTTAGTTAGGATCAATATAAAATAAAATGAATGCCCAATAGAAGCGGGTTATGAATTTTGATCAAGACAGCATCTTTCTCTTACACTGCTTTAATTCATAAATGTTGTAGGTAATTACACTTACTAAAGTAAAATAAAAATTAAAATTTATGAATTTGTACTGTGCTCCTAGCAATGAAGAGATTAAAAATCAGTCCTAAATTTACTTTGACATGAATACTGATTCAGTACTCCCAATGGGGTGAATTCTGAATTATACTGAATATTGTCAGCATTTCATTATAGCAAGCTCTTTACAAGGGAGTGAGAGCAAGTATCAGGAATGATTTCACAGACAGCCTTTTATAAAGGCCCTTTAAAAAAAGGAAGAAAGAAAATCTATCAAAATATTTTTATATCAATCCTGTTTATTTCTCTTCTCTGGAGTTTATATCTCTTGAAAATATTAATAATTCAGGCTGTTTTACCAAAGTTATGTAATCTTGAAGTGTTTGCTATTGGTTATAACACTGCACAACCCAGGTCCCATTCTGGCATGTTTGATTAGTGCTTCATGCATTTCAATGGGCTTTTGTCCATTTAGTACAGTAGAGAAACTAGCCCTGTGTCCTTCTAAAGGAAGATCCAAGCTTTCCAAAACGGCTATCATACAGTATGCCTCTCCATGCAGAATACAGTCCTCGTGAATAGTCCCTGAGGAGAGTAGGCTATTTTGCTCATGTTGCATAGTGTTTCGATCTGCTGCAGTTGCGCATTGTCAATATAAAGCTTTTGCCACAAGTTGCATTCCTACTTTAGTTGCATTTAGGCCATTTTACTGGCCATAAGCACCTCTTGCTGGCTTCCAGGATGAAACCAGTGAGATAGTCAGTTAATTTACAGCTGACTATCTGAAATTGGGTACATCGGAGGCTCATAAACCCAAGCTATAGCTAAAGCTAAAGCAGACAGATCGTTGGCTTGGGGCGTTCAACCCTAGCCCTGGAAAACCAAACAGGTTCCAGTACCCTCTGGTGCCAGATGTCAAAACAGGCTGTCACCAAGAAGAAAGGTCTAAGAAAAATCTGAAGGTGCAGAATACAGAATAATACTTAACTCCCTAATGGTAGTGCTGTGACACTTAGTTAATTAATGTTTTCACATTGCTTTGCAATCCACGTGTGAAATACAATGTATTATTAAATTACAGTTTCCCTATTGATTTTGTCTTCTGTGTAGCATCTTCCTTACTGTTTATATTTCTCATGCATTGTGCAAAGTGTATTGCAGAGCTTATTTTAAAATGCTGCTACTGAAAACATTGCACAAATGATAGAATATAGAGCTGGTAGTTCTCCAACATGCTAGAAAAGACTATCTAGATAAATAAAAGCACTGCATACTTGACCACTCCGAAGATCATTCCACCTTCAGTAGAAATTTGAACAATAATTGCCTTAATTTCGTCATTCAAAAGGAAGGAGGGACCCACAGTTTTCTAGTGTTTATGTTCCTTGATAGAAGAGATTATAAACTGGCACAGGGTTTGAGTTTTTCTGCAGTAGGGATTGGTGGCTGACTTCCCCTGCAGAGTGCTGGGACACGCAGGCACCAATCATACAGAAAAACGCTATGAGTGCTCCAGGGTCCTCATTTGGTATTTGACAGCTTCTGCATTGACAGTAGTGAGTGAAGAATCAATCCCTGGGAGGGAAATCTTGCTTCAGCTGAAGTCAGTGGAGCTTTGTCCTGTATCTACAACAGACCAGCATTTGGTCTTTGCCTATAATGGAGTGCAAGTAGAGCATGACAGTTCCTAAAAATGCAGGGCCTGAGCTCAAGTCCATCTGCCCAAGCTGGATAGACTGCAAGTAATTATTGTATGTGTATTTTATTATCATGTGAAGCTAAAATCACCTAGACTTCAAAGAGGCTATGATTTAGCACTGAATGTGGGAAAACCTAAAATATGCCACCTGAGTGTAGCTAACAGTAACTGTCTTTTATTATGAAATATAAACAATGGAAGTTTCTTCCATGTTTATCAGATTCCCTGCACTCTGTTATTTTTTTCTTTTCCTTCCTTTTAATTTTTTTTTTTCATTAGTACTCAATTTATTACATAGCAAGAGCAAATATTTTAGTAATAGCCATGCCCATAGTGTCTTTTTCAGACTTCATTTTAATACTCAGTTAGCAATGTGTTTTCCCCTCCCATGTTTTTCATTATTTTCAGCTTGGTTAGAGACTTATTTACATTTGTTTTTTTCTAAATAAAAATGCCAACTCCCACAGCGAAATTCCTTGACTGGATAGAAGCACTCACACTATAAAACTTAAGTAATGCAGAAAAAGGCACTGGTAGTACTGGTAGGAGAGGAAAGGAATTCTGAATCAGCTGAATTCTAATGATGTAATTTAGCCTCTGAAATCTGTTGCTCTTGCTAAACCGCTCAGGACGATCCACTGTAATTCACAAAATTAACAGAGTCTTGCAAATGAATTGTGCCTTTATGTTAAAAGGCAACTGCCCTTGTGTTACACTGTGTTTAATTGTCTAGGATTCTACCTTTCCTGTTGCAACTTAAAGGAAAAAGGACCCACAACTTAAAAAAAAAAAAAAGGTAAAATGGCTTTGCATGATAGCAGGAAGAACAGATTTTTGTGAGCTTTTTGTTACCCTGGAAAAAACTTAGCATTGTCTGGTTCATGGAGTTTTCATCCCCTATCCCTCCCTGTCCGTATTTGCATACAACGAGAAATGAAATAAGGTACAGTCTGGCTAAATGATTTGTCAAAGTTCATAAAGGAGAATAACAAATGAAGAACCGCACCTCAGTCTTCTAAGTCCCAGGTTAGTGATTTCTTCATAAGATTTGAATTCTTCAAGAGTCTGTTTCAGGCCCTTCTCTAATTAGGATATGATTAAAAATGTATTTTTGTAGACTTAAAGGGAAGAAATTGGAGATGGATTCATATTCTAAAAATCCAGTCCAAATATCAAAAACGCAGAGGTGTTGATATCCAGGCTCTGGAAAAATTATATTATGGCAGTTGTATATATACACTGTGTTATTTTTAATTCATTTGAATTCCTTTCCTTAGGATAAACGGCAATTGCACTAGCTCTCTGGCTGTCAATAGTACATGACACCACTGTAATTCTATCTGCTTAGTGGTTATTTTAGCCTCTGTTCACTCCAGAGCTTACACATTTGGTTTCTTCAGAAAAATACAGCCAACGTGGCTTATTCATTATGACTTCGTCTCTGCTGCCTCCTCTGCTGAATAACAGAGTGAAGGCTGAGGAGAGAGAGTTTGATTTCTTACTCCTACAACCCTGGCTGTAACAGCTCTGGTACACATGTGGAAAAGAGAGAGCAAGAGCGTGACAGAGCGTGCACACGTGTCTGCTGAGGCTGAAAGGAAGATGTGGGAATCCTGCCTGCTATTGAGGATGAACAGTCCTGATACTGTCTAAAAAGCTTCTTCTTGCTAGTGCATAACCCTCGCATGTGATGGTAGTTCTTTCATTCTCATCACCCTTTCTTGTTCCTTCCGCTTCTTAAAATAAATGTTTCTATTTAAAGAATTAATTACAACTATATTGTCTTGTCTCGTGTCATTATCTCACCCTGTGATGGGTTTAAGGCCGGTGTGTCAGTGGCAGATCCCGATGTGGATGCAGGGGAGCAGGACTTTTCTGTCTGAAGTCTCAAGGTCAGCTACTTCTTTAACAGGGAGGCAGGCAGAACAGAGCCCCACTCATGAGAGATCGCTGTTTTGTTGAGTTCTTATTTTTCCCAGTATAGTAAATATATGATATTGGTTGTAATACAGCTTTGGTCTAATTAAATGAAGCCCTGTTTGCATAAGTAAAACCAGGCTAGTTCACAGAGGCAGCATCTGCACGATGACCATGTGGGGAGAACCCCGGATCTCCAACCAAGTGGTGCAAAATGGCTCATGACCCTGCTCAGGCTTAACACTGCAAAATAAGAAGGCCAGATAGATATCAAGGAGAGGTTGTTGTGTTCACCATTACCTGGTATATTGTGGTAAAAGCCATCTGTATTTTCTCCGCTGCCCCTGTGGGTCAGGTAAGCCGCATTACTTACCCAACTTCAAGGACACACCTTTTTGGCAGTGAGGACAGCTGGCTCAATGCCTCCAGCAGAAAGAAGGAACAGGTTATGCTTACTCATTTCTTCCACATTATAAGACTGATCCTTCTTGCTTGGAAATTGAAAAATGTTTTTTTCAATGGGAATGGAATCAAACTCTGTAAATGCATCTTAGTAGAAAAATCTAAGAAAGCAACGGATTGCACAAAAAACAGCCTGGAACAGGAAAAATACAGAATGAGGAAGGGAGAATTTATATATGATAGATATAGATGTTGTTTCTGTAACAGTTGTTTTGGAAATGATCTGGAAACTTGCCTTTTTTTTTTTTTTCTGCTAGGAACTTAAAAAAAAAAAAAACCAACATTTTTAACTAGACAGAAGAACTGCCACAATACTGACTAGTGTCATCAATGATTGCCAGAAAAACCACCCCCAATTATTTGTTACTCAAGCATAAATTTCCCACTGAAATTCAGATTGATGGCAATTAGAAGACAAAAAATCTCAGTCAATGTATAAACAGGAAAGAAAATGAGCACTGCATGTCAGACCACTTCTATCACATTCCTTATCCATGTTTTCTAATTTCATCCCTGATTTAAGCATGCACTAGGTTCTTTTTATATATTAGTTCATGTGTACTGCAGTATTTTACAGATGTACTTCCACTGAGCTGTTAACTAAAAAAACAAACTATCTGGCCTTTTTTAGATCCTCAGTCAACTGATCATAAGCCTGGAGTACAATTAGTCATATCCTACGAGAGCACCCGTCTGACAGTAATGTTGAAACACATGAGGAACATTGTGAGTATTTTTATCATAATCTATAACTCATAAGTCCTTGCATTTGCAGAGTACTGTGAAAACGTCAATCCTCAAACACCCTTTCTGGGATAACGAATTTTAACTCAAAATAATGACGATACTGTTCTGCCATCATTTAACACTTGCTTTCTTCCTTTGAGCTCGCTCAATATGGTTATAGGTACGAGACAGATACAGAAACTGGGTTTCCTTAATGGCTGGTAATGGCCTTTTCCAGACCATATAGAAAACCAGTTTAATGACTGTTTTGGCCCTTTGAGCTGACACATTTTGATACCAGTCAGACATAAGGCATCATGCAGCGGCATGACTTTTTGTAGGATGTCAGCATTATTGATTGATTATCCATACATTTCTTTCTAGTCCAGCATGACTGGTCTATGAACAGGGAAGGGCTCGTCAGAGGGAGTAGTGGTGTATTTTAAGAAGAAATGTCATTTGGTGGGGCGATGCTCAGCTTTGTAACATGCTCTCTGTCACGAGGCTGGGTGGTAACTGCTGTGCGTTCCTGGAGCCAGGCTATGAGAGGGGGAAGCTGGCAGCGCTCCCGCAGCACAGGACAGGTGAAACTGGCTGATGAGGCTATCTTGAGAGATCTAGCCGGTGTCGTGTGCGATCCCTCGATCTCTTGGCTGAAGCAGTGTGTCTGCTGTTTCATAATGAGTTCAGCCGTCTAGGTGTGCTCTTGAATTCCCGATTGCTCAAGTCTCAAGTCATGGCTGTGGCAAAGAGATCCTTCACTATCTTTGTTTAGCTAGGAGATTAAAACATTTATTAACTGTTGCGGGTTCTCAGTCATTGCATATACTGATGCCGCCTCCATCCCAAACTGGGTTGCAATCGCTTTCCCTAAATGGGGCCAAATTGAGGAGCTTATGTGAGCACCAGCCAGTAGTAAAATGAGGCTGAATGTTTAATTAGTTGTGTGAGACACATGAGGCTTACGTAGCTCCAACTGTTCTCTGTTGGCCACTCTGCCTTCTGATTTGCAATTCAAGCATGTTCATTTTGGTCTATATCATCCAATAAGTCTCTGTCCTGAGAGACTTGTCTTTTGTTTCCTGTGTGCCACCTTGACAGGTGAGATCAGCCTCTGCTGACAGGTCCAATTTATATGAACTTTACCTTCAGAATATAGTATAAGATCCTCTTTATTTTTTCCATCGTTCTTTTTAAAGCTAAGTGACTTTGATAAACTTCTGGTAAAGGTCTAGTTGGTGGGAGGGGTATATTTAAGATTGCCATGCTGATGATGTCACTGTGAGTTCAGGCAGGTGATGTGGAGATGCCCACAAACAGAGCTACAGATGTTGGAAATAGTCTTTCTCCTTGTTTCCCTCATTTTTAGTGTATAGGCTCCTAACAGTGTTCTTTAACTTAGAAAGTTCCAGCCATTTAATTAAATGAAAATAAATTACAGCATAGATAGCTGTGTACAGCAAAAATAAAATCCAGGGTTCGGTTCACTTCATTATGGAAAGGGACTATACAACTTTAAGTTATTGCCTAGCTTTTGGAAGTAGGTGACTTAAATCAAATCCATTTTAGTGAGTTTGCAGAGACGTTGTAGGAGTCCGATTCAGTAAGACTATCAATGATTCATGACTTGAAAATAAGGTCATTGTTTTAGCAGCCTAACTTAGGAAATCATGTTTTTAAGTCCTGGGCTTCCGATTGCATCCATCAATCGTCATCTGATCTGAAATATGAAATAGTAGTGCTTTGGGGTACTGTGATACCGGACTGCCTTCAGACTAGTAACCTATAACAGAAAGGTTCTTTATCCCATTAATAATCTTCTCAGCTTTCCAGTCATATAGATCAGTCTCTCTGACATGCTGTCTTTTCTTTTTCCTTTCTGTTGCTTTTTTTTTTTTTCAGTAGAGCTGAACAGGAATTTTAAAAGTATGCCAAGATCATATCTTATTCAAGACATGTTAAAGCTATTTCAGGTATATTCAGTCTTTTGCAGAGTCTCACTAATTATATTTTAGTGGTTCATCTGTGCAGAGATTACATTGCTATCTTGGTTTATTTCATAATTTATAGTAAATAATTTTTGTGCTGCTCTTCCCCATTTAATTTATCTATTTATAGAGATTTTATGATGTGTTCAGATGTGAAAATAATTGTAGTGGGCGAAATTAATCCCAAATGTAGCTTCACAGAACTGACAGGAATTGTGATAGAGACTTTGGATCCAGGTAAATAAATTTTATTTAGTATTTGCGTGGGTTTACTTCTAGGGGTTTTAATAGGAGATCTAGATCCTGCTGTGCAAATCCTGTATTAATATACAATACACAAGAGAATCCCTAAGGAGATGGTGCTGTTTATAGCCATTGTCAAGTGTCACATAGGTTTTTTAAAGGATGAAGCCCAAATAGTGCAATGCTGTAGCTTTGCAGGTTTTTTTCATGAATCCCCATTCATGTGGGATGTCAAAAGGCAAAAAACACTATAGCAGTTGACACAGCATTGGTCTGGTGCAGACCTGCCAGAGGACTGTCTTATGTGGGTGCATGCATGAACTCGACAGTGCAGGCACTTTTGATCTGGTGCATCCACATGTGCCAAATTTGCTGCAGATGTACAAGTCAGTCATCCCTCGATCTGCTTCAGAATGTCGTCTCCCTTGTCCTCTCATAACCATTTCAGTCGTGTTATGAAAGCCAGTCCTGCTTGAAGAAAACTCTATCAAAAATGATTCAAAGACTAACAATGGAGAAGAACAGCCTTATAGATTTTGCAACTGGAAAGGACCATTAATCTAATCTAACCCCTTGTAAAGCACAAGCTATATTTTTTCCTTGAGAAAATACTTGCATCTAGACCAGCAATACAGACAGAGAAACTGTGTGAACAGAGATGTAAGACTGGTTGCAAATGTTTGTCTGCGGTTTAAGATTGTGGGTGTAAAATGGAGATGAGTTCTGTTAAATAGATATTATAAGATACTAACAATGTTTCAGTCTCAAGATTTTCCTAAGCAAGTCGTAGTTTTATTTGAATCCTGAGATTCTCTAAGTCAGGTGACTCACATCAGACTCATGACTTCTACTTATGATTTGAATGGCATCACTATGACTGGTGAGGAGAAAAAGTTTAAATCAGATTTTCAAAGACACAAAAACCGTGATGCTAATAAAATGCAATTCTCCAAATATGCATAGTATATAATTTTAAGTCAACCTCTTGGGGCATTACTTGCTCCACTCAAGTGCAGACAGTGCAACACTGGGCACTTTATGCATAGGCAGTACAGGCAATATTGCCTTGATAAAGTGAACCTGGACTAGAAGGAAACCTTTGTGGAGGGCTGAAAACTGGAGAGGTTGTATAGAGAGACCTCTGAGGCATGGAGGATGTGGCAGCAGGAGGGGATGAGACAGGGCAGGCTTATTCTACAAACGCAATAGCACAGTACCTGGCAAAGTGCACTAAGTGGTCTTAGAAGGAAGATACAGGAGCCCCGGGGGAGGTTTGTTTTGGCATGTGAAAGAACTTGTTAGCTAAGAACAAAAACAGTCCAGTTGTGGCAGAAAAATACCCAGAAAAATAGCAGCAGGCAGGAACAGGGGCACGGGAGGACTGCTAAGAAGAAAGCCTGAGAGTCTACCTTGAAAATGTAGGCTCCTAGATCTGCATAGAAGCTGTGGAGGTGGATTTATGAAAATTGAAAAACACGTTTTGAACTTGAAGTGCTCAAGTCCAGTTCCATTCGTCTGTATTAACCAACACAGAGAATGGGGGATATCGAGACCATACCAGATTTTACACAGAGCAGACTCTGGGCTAGCTTAGTACTGCACGGCCAGAAACAGCCAGGCTACCTACTGCTGCACTGCTGGGCTTGCTCGTCTGTTCCTTCAAAAAGACATCAGAGGCAAAAGAAATAGCCATTTCTGAAGTTCAGAAAAGGTTGGCTAATATATTTCTTTTCCTGCTTCACAGAGAACCAGAAGGGAAGTGTGGTTCAGCGTTGGCTCAGAAGGAAGTCTGCTTTGTCTGCCAACTTCATTGCCATGACTTCAGGCATGCCCTGTTTTTCTAGATAAGCAGCTAAACTTTCAATCCTCGCTGCTAAACATTTTTGCCCATTACTTCTTGTGGACAGAATAACTCCTTAAGGGTAGTGGGGAGGAGAAACAAATCCAACTTATCATGAACCTCATGCCAATAAATGTAGAATGTTACTAGAATTCGGGAAAGCGTGTGTGGGTGATGAATTCAGAACCAATTTTACAAGGGGAAAATTTGCTGGAAGAAAAATAAACTCCTACAGTACTTTCCAAAACTACTTCCAGCTTTCCTTTTATAAAAACTCTGAAGCTGTCATGTACCACTCTTGGTGATTAATGATTCTGGGATAGCGGATATGTGGGTGACGAATTAGTAATCAGCTTTAGGCTTACACAGACATCCAGCCTCTTTCCATTTTGTGTCCTACACCATCCGAGTACAAATTGCTTCCAAAAACGTTTGTGAGACGTGATGGCTTAAATTCTTTGGGAAGAAAGGTGAAAACCAAGCTTTCCCTAATCCATGGGGGTGAAATCTATTTCTGAGCCTGCAGGCGCAGGGCTGTAGGGAAGTTCCCACATAGAGTACAGGTAGATGCTCCACTGCCTTTGCCGGGCTTTGTCTCTAGCTTGAGGTGAGTAAGGGTGGGGATTTTTGTTCAGTCTTAGTTGGTTCCCATCGTTCCTCTCATGGGCCCACTAACTTTTACACTTTATGAATATCATTATATAGATTTAAATGGAAAATATATTACCTGCCAGGAATGCAATGCCTGCCAATTAAATAAAAAGCCACATTATCCTTTCAGAATATTATGAATGTATCCTGCTTGCTTTACTGTGGCCCATGGATCAGGAAGAAGTTGCGTAGGTAGGCCAAGCCTGGCCAGTCATCCAGGGATGGAAAACAAGTGGAAAAAATCCCTTTGAGCTGAACAAAAGTTATTCAGAAAGTGTCAGTGACAGAATGAAATCAGCACTTTGGCTGATGGAGGGAGGTAACACATTCAGATGGAGTTCTCCCTACACAGGCACAGAAAAACAGAATAAAAAGCCATGAAAAGAAAGCTCTTTTACTAGCTCTAGCTTATAAAGAATTTGGATTTAATTTTATATTCATAGAAAATGCTTTTACTTTAAAAATGAATGCAAATTAGCTTAGATAGACTATGTTCTCTTTTTGGTCTGAAAATTAGCTGAACACCTATAAACAAAGGATGCTACTACTCAGCAGTAGTTTAAATTGGGAAGAGATGAGGTCTGTTCTTGTGGCACAGGGATTACTGTTGGATTCCAACATATTTGTTATGAAAGGTGTTTGACAAATACGTTGTACAGAAAGTTGTGTTATTATTTCTTGTTAAACCATTTAATCTGTCACAGTTGCAGTACTGCTTCAGCTCTAAATTCTAACTGCTAATTTTTAAATAAGTAATTCCCTACATAGCTGATATGTGCTGAATAAGGAAAAAAAAAACAACAACAACAAACAGTGAGCTCTGTTTAATAATATGAATGATCTGGGAGATGAAGGTGAACATGAATTAAATTTGCCACTGGTTGCAAATGAAGAAAACATTAAAAATAATAGTGGAGACAGAGCAAGATCAAGAGAATAAAGGTAATTTCCAGAACCCTACAACCAGCTTGGACAAATGAAAAGTATTTCCTCAGGGAGGTATAGATCTATATCCCACAGTAATGTGAAGATAAAACAAGCAAATGGTGAGACATGAGGTTGCTATGAGAGATGCCAATGAAAAAGGCCAGATCCTGGTGTCATGGTGCAGAAAGAAAGTAGTTCATCTTTATAAGGCTTTGATAGTAAAATATTTCTCTCAGGACTTAGGACTTTTTTTTAGAACTAGAATACAAGTTCAAAGAACAGTTGTCAGTAGGGTTACCTGGGAGTGATTGATCCTTCAGGATTGATTTATTGTTGCTAAAACTTAACTTATTTAAGAACAGACTAACAAGGACACAAGTCAATTGTGCAAATATTTAAGGGAGAAGACCGCAAGGTTCGAGAGGAATTATTTAGGACATTGAGCAAGAGTGTAAGCAGAAGTAATGAGAGGTAATTAAGGAGCAGAAATTGCATGCATTATATAATGAAATGTTTTCTTACAGAGGGAGACGGCAAGCTGTAGAATAATCTAAAGAAAAGTGGAGGGAGCTCTGTACAGTTTGCGAAATTAAAAATAGTCTGGATCAGGCATATACAGACTTTTTTAACTAATTAAGAATTTGAGAAGAAAAATAGTGCAGGGTGAAGACACAGATAACAGTGTCACTATTTCTTTATGCATTTTTATATTCACTTACTATCTGTGCCTAGGCAAGGAGAGAAAATAATATATATGTGACAAAAAGATAGAAACAGAACAGCAGCATTTGCTTGTGTTTCTTTTCTCAAAGGCTAATTTTCTTTCATGCCCTCTAACAGGCAGCAACGGTGTTAATCTGAGTGATTTAAAAAGAAAAGCAAAATGGGGATGTTGTCTTAAGTATTTGTTCTTCCCTGTGCTTTGTTTAAGAGAGAAGAAATTCTGGGATCTATGTTTCTAAGGGTCCAAACTAGATCAGTCTTATGTCAGCCAGTGTCATAGACTCTGCGACTAAATATTCATCTGAAAATTAAATGTTCCAAGCACAACAATAATACAGGGTTGAAAGCAATGGAATTTATCTTCTTTATAGGCTTGGTGGTAATTCTGGAATAAAAGCTTCAGAGATCTGTTCATTAAATCTGCTCTCTGCATTCTATGCCCTGCACCAACATTGCGTATCCATAGAATAATATAATTTTAAAGTATGACCGAACCTTGATTTCTTTCATCTATGCAAAAAAGCAGAGTTCAAATGACTTAGAGACAGCAATACAGCATGCGGTTCAGGAATCTAGAACATATCTTGTCACCTCCTTCTCTTTCAGAAAAAAACTTCTGTGTGAGTCTTGCTCAAATCTTTTACTGGGAGTTGTACATTTAATACAGTTGTCTTCTTTTATATTATTTTTGCAGCCTTGGTAACTTTTTAATATCCACGTGGCGCTATGTGGAACACCCAGAAATCTAGTCCTCAGCACTGGTGAAGTATTAGAGTCAGAGCTCAGGAGCTAGACTGAGGGACACAAGCCATTCTAAGACATCTTTTTCTTTTTTGTTAATTCAGAAACAGTAAGCACACACAAAGCTGTATCATTACTTGCTGGAGCTAAATTCTAGCCCTCCTTGTCTGCTACCACCAACGGTCATAAAGGCAGAGCCTGTTTTACCTGACAGTTATAGTCACGTAGTTGTACAGACTCTTCCCCATTTCGTTTGGGATTGTGTCTCTCCTAACATACAACTCTTTCTGGATCATGAAGACTATAAATAACTCTTTTTAAACAGGGCGTCAGAGCTATGTCTCAGTTCCTTTCTTCATCTTTCTGAAAGAGTTTGATTCTGGATTCAGAGCTCTATAGAAATAAAGGCTTGGAAGGGAAACCGTAATGACCTTCTGGGTATCACAGGCCAGCTTTCATTTTATTTACTTCATTGTAAGCAGAGTTAGATAGGCTTTTCTCTCAAATGACTGAAGCAGATCAGAAGCATTTTACATAGGAAATCCTGAATCTTTTGGGATCCAGCCTGTTTCCCAGAACTGTCTTTCTCCTCACAAGAGAAAAACTGGTTTTTAATATTTATATTATAACCGTTATTTTATATTTAACAAATAATACTTGTTCATTTAAAAAAATCCCACTATCTATATGCTTTGGTCTAATTGGAGTGGGATTCAGTTTGAATCCCCAAGATGCATACATATATGATGTGATGGAATTCAGTTGCCTGATCATGGCTGTTTTGAGTACCATGAAGTATCTTCCTTGACCTCCAATGACCAGAATGGTGCCAGTTTCCCATAAAGCCTGTCATATTTCCAACTCCTTACACACCTTTTGTCATCTGAGGTGACATGAGGCAGCAGTATTTTAGAAACTGGATCCTAGCCTAGACACCTATGTTCCCTTTTTGATCAGTGGAGACTTAAGTCCCAATTCATTTTCCTAAACATATAGGAGATGACCTAACATGTGCCATCTGGCCTCCAGCTGCCACTGCAGAAGAGGAGGGCCTCAGGTAAGGCTTGTGTCATATCTGAGGGTTTATGCAGATATCTTAAGCATCTTATGTGTCTCAAATGTTGCCAGACACCAAAGCGTGAACAATTTAACCAAGCCAAGCCAGGAGATGTCCACAATACGTTGAGTTGAATCTCTTTCTGGCCTCCCTCCTTGACAGCGTTACAGAGATCTGCTTAGGCTTTACTGGGAACTTACATACCTACCTCACATATACACTGGGATAGGTCAACACCTCGACATTTTTGCCCAGAACTGGTGTGTTTGTTGCAGTGTGTTAGCTGTGAAGCTTCCCTTCTGTCTCAGTAACTGAGGGTTAGTTTTTCCCATTTGACAGCCAGGAGACCTTGGAGAGTCTTGGTTGGCTCACTCTTCAGAGATTTGGTGACTCAGGATAGCTCTAGACCTTATTTTTGCCAGCATAGTTCTCCCCATTGGGAATGCGGCATACCGTCTTTTATTAACAGCTAGACTGCACAAGTCCTTGCTACTCTACTACAAACAAAGCCAAACCAGTAAACCTGCACTTTTTTTGCCAAAATGCATTTGGAGAGAAACAGCTGGTATAAGCTACAGTGATAAAACCACTGCTTTTTCATGAATTAACAGCACCCACTGTTCGCCCACAAAGTGCATGAGCTATATTTGGAGATTCAAATGAGTAACGTGGATAGAGCACCTCTGCATTTTTATCATAGTAAATGACAAAGCCATCTGGAGGCTTGCTCCACTGACACCACTGATGGTTCCAGATTTCCGAAAGGTAGAAAATGCCTGCTCAAAAAATGCTTTCCATACCTTCCATGAAACAAAATATATGCTGTTCTGAAACAACATATCTTTTTATTTCCCTGCATTAAGTTGAGATAAACTTCATGTCTTTTTTTGTTGCTTTGTGGGTGACCTCTGTGCCAGTGACCTCTGTCACAGTGTGTCTTCTCTGTTTACGTACATATCTGGATGCATGCATGAGATAGGAAAGAAGTTAGGAATAGGAATGAAGGTGCTCACAGAGAAGAGGGGAGGAAAACTGAGATCAGAAAATACAATAAATTAAAACTTATCTTGCAGAGAAGCAGTTAAATGTTTTCAAATTTTAGGTGAAAAGAGCAGTTGTTTGGGAAAAAATACTTTATTTGTGCAATCACTTTTGGCCGATTGCTTTTCTGTTTTGTCTTGGCAACAGCAGACAGTGCAGGGTGCACCATAGCGATGTAGTGAATTATCTTCTTTTGTAGTTATTATTTAATTACTGCAAATGTAATTTTATTTTGAATTTTCTTTGAAGTAATTTGAAAATATTTTATGGCAGGAAAACTAAAAGCTTAGTAGCAGAATAGAGAATAGAATAGAGGTGTTCAGTGCTTTGGGAAATGCAGAGCTCAAAGGAAAAACAAGGAAGGGTTTTCAGTCCCATGTTAGGATTTATGAAGTAACAACGCAACCGCCTGATCACACAGCAATCACATTTGTCCTGAAGGTTTATATATCTTATTAATCTGTTTCTGAAGGAACCTCTTGCTTTGTAATATCATTGTCTTAGCGCTGATTATTTTCTCAGCTCTTTAAATTTAGAATTAGCCCAGAGGATGTTATCTTTTTCTAAGGCAGAGGCCGTATTTGTTAATTAAGCTGCAGCTTAACAAAGACAGGGTTTAGCCTTTCTCTGCTAAGTTACACAGGGACTCAGAAAAAGTGAAAGACAATGTAGCAGCAATGATGGCTTTTCCACATTTCTTACTAATTTTAATTTAGTCAAGAGGCAGCTAGTAATTTATACAGGTTACTGGGGTGCAAGGCTGATTTCTTCTGTGGATTTTTTTCTAATCCTCCTTTATTGGATAATAATCAAATCTGCCTCATGTCTACACTTTATATATAAACATTTTGCTTTGTAGCTGTGAAGATTTTTTCTAACCATTTGCTATAGTGATATGATTTTTAAAGATGTAAGGATATCTTAATATTAAACATTAAGGAATATTTCATAATTCTTTCTTGACTATGTAGACGATAAATTCTCAGCAGTGCATGTAAGAGAAAAACACAAGATGAAGGTAAGGGATAGGAAAACTGAGAGTTAGAGCTAATGGACAAAGCGAAGGATTTTTTTTTTTTCCTTTAATTTGGGGGCAGTAGCTGAAATGGGAGCCTTTCTAAAGCCTGGGTTTCTTTTTTTCATTGAAGAAGGGGAAGAAAGCAACTGAGATTTGAAAATGTCCAGGAAATTAATTTTGGAGGAAGAAAGGAAGGTATTTATAGAGGAGGAAAGATGGTATTAGTTAATGCAAGTTACCTTTGATCTTTTTTTTTTTTTGTCAAGATGGTTAAAAATGAAAAACGGGAAAAAGAGAACACCAGCTGGAACTATCAAATGTTCAGGAGCCATCAATCTGTTTCACTCTAGGACAAAAGGTGGAAAAATATCTGCATGTCTAACACTAAGAGAAACTGATTATATGATTTAAATTTGAGGCAATAGTCACCTAAAAAGAAAATATGATGTCACTTAGGAAGAGGTGAGTTTTAAAAAGCTTTACAATAAATTATCCCTAAAGTGCATTTTTTAAAAATCATAAAACTTTCCTTAAAATTCATATGAGTAAGGCCCAATATTCATATTGGCTGCTAAATTGCATAGTTCAATATATGGCAAATTTTGAAGTAGTTAGGCCTTTTGTAATGCTAACAAAGAATCCATCCTTAAGGAGAGTTGTGGATGGTTAGTAATGACCAAGGGAAAAAAGTCATTAGGATAATGTAATTCTTGTGGAAAAATTAATTTAATTTCATCCATTATTTCCCAGCTACAGCTAGTACATTTAAAATTAAATTACACAGGACATAACCTCTCTGCATGAGTTTCTGTAAGTAAATATCAATACTACTTTGGTTTTGGAAAATAAAATTGGAGTGAAAAATGGAACACATCCATAACACATACGTGTCTGTATTAGTTTTTCAGTATTGAATTACATATGTGGAGAGAAGTAAATCCAGAGTATTATTTCCTCTCCCTCACTCCCCCTCATTCTTAAATATTTTCATCACCTTCTGCCTGACTTTAGAAGAAAATAACATTTCAAAAAGAAACTGCTTTTTTAAACATATATACACGCAATTGTAACTGAGTTCCTTAAAAACTTCAGTCATTATCAAGGTCAAGTAGGCAGGTCATTCTTTCAGAAAATTGTTCATTTGTGACTTGTTTGTATTTGAAGAAAACACAGGGAGTCAGCTTCTAAATTCAACTCAAATTTTTTTATTGGCAGATCAAAATCACTGGGGATTTTTTGTCCATAGGAATAGCAAGGAGAGCTATGGCATTTCTGTTGGGAACTTGATTTTATACCTTTCCAGCCTTATGGATTTTTATAGCTTTAATTTATTTACAAGCATACACAATCAAAGATTTAAGACAGTAATCTAAATTGGGAGTAACTTCTTTTAAAGGAAGTTAGGTTCCTTTATTTTTGGCTTAATGAAATTACTACAGTATTAAACATAAATAGAATTCAATCTAAAACTTTGTTTTTTTCTGTTCAATTGATCACAAGTACTTCAAGCTATAAAGGTTTTACAGAGTCGTTAAAGTGTAAAATGGCATTCCCAAGGTACCTTTTGATTTTCCTTCTGGCCTAGACTATGTGCAGAAGTCAGTGATTTTTGATCCATGAATAATAACTAAAGGGGGTTTTGCTGGATTTCATAATTACTCGTAAAAATGCTAGAAATATTACTCTGTGTTTACAATGGACCCCCCCAGAACAGATATTCTTTGGTGCAAATGAGACTGGCATTTAGTATCATAGAATCATTAAGGTTGGAAAAGACCTCTAAGATCATCGAGTCCAACCATCAACTCAACACCCCCATGCCCACTAAACCATGTCCCTAAGCACCTCATCTACACGTCTTTTAAATACTTCCAGGGATGGTGACCCCACCACTTCCCTGGGCAGCCTGTTCCAAGGCCTGACCACTCTTTCAGTAAAGAATTTTTTCCTAACATCCAGCCTAAACCTCCCTTGGCGCAACTTGAGGCCATTTCCTCTCGTCCTATCGCTGGTTACTTGGGAGAAGAGACCAACCCCCACCTCACTACAACCTCCCTTCAGGTAGTTGTAGAGCGCGATGAGGTCTCCCCTCAGCCTCCTCTTCTCCAGACTAAACAATCCCAGTTCCCTCAGCCGCTCCTCATAAGACTTGTGCTCCAGGCCCTTCACCAGCTTCGTTGCCCTTCTCTGGACACGCTCCAGCACCTCAATGTCCTTCTTGTAGTGAGGGGCCCAAAACTGAACACAGTACTCAAGGTGCGGCCTCACCAGCGCCGAGTACAGGGGCACGATCACCTCCCTGCTCCTGCTGGCCACACTATTCCTGATACAGGCCAGGATGCCGTTGGCCTTCTTGGCCACCTGGGCACACTGCCGGCTCATGTTCAGCCGGCTGTCAACCAGCACCCCCAGGTCCTTTTCCTCTGGGCAGCTTTCCAGCCACTCTTCCCCAAGCCTGTAGCGTTGCCTGGGGTTGTTGTGGCCGAAGTGCAGGACCCGGCACTTGGCCTTGTTGAACCTCATGCAGTTGGCCTCGGCCCAACGATCCAGCCTGTCCAGGTCCCTCTGCAGAGCCTTCCTGCCCTCCAGCAGATCAACACTCCCGCCCAGCTTGGTGTCATCTGCAAACTTACTGAGGGAGCACTCGATCCCCTCATCCAGATCGTTGATAAAGATATTGAACAACACTGGCCCCAAAACTGAGCCCTGGGGAACACCACTCATGACCGGCCGCCAACTGGATTTAGCTCCATTGACTACAACTCTTTGGGCTCGGCCGTCCAGCCAGTTTCTTATCCAGCGAAGAATGTACCTGTCTAGGCCGTGAGCCGCCAGCTTCTCCAGGAGAATGCCGTGGGAGACAGTGTCAAAGGCTTTACTGAAGCCCAGGTACACCACATCCACAGCTTTTCCCTCATCCACCAGGCGGGTCATCTGGTCATAGAAGGAGATCAGGTTGGTCAAGCAGGACCTGCCTTCCATGAACCCGTCCTGGCTGGGCCTGATCCCCTGGTTGTCCCGGACATGGCTCGTGAGCGCCCTCAAGACGAACCTTTCCATAATCTTCCCCGGCACCGAGGTCAGGCTGACCGGCCTGTAGTTTCCCGGATCCTCCTTTTGGCCCTTCTTGTAGATGGGCATCACATTGGTAAGCCTCCAGTCGTCCGGGACCTCCCCTGTTAACCAGGACTGCTGGTAAATGATGGAGAGTGGTTTGGCAAGCTCCTCCACCAGCTCCCTCAGTACCCTCGGGTGGATCCCATCCGGCCCCATAGACTTGTGAGCGTCAGATATTCTTCATGTTCACATAAGTTTATAAATGTGCCAATGCAGTCTGAATTAGAAGTGAAAGGATAATCAAGGGTTTTGCTCACTAAATGTGACATTGTAATATGACAGAAGACATCATCTCTGGAAAGAAAAAAAGTCCTGATGTTTTCTCCATTCTCCTTTATTAAAAAAATGCTCAACTCACATGTGAAAGCCTGAGAAAGGACTCGTTTGCTCGAAGGCTTGGGATTTTTGCCTGCCATGCCAGTTGTCTTAATAAAACAGTTTGCTTCAAATTTCACCTACTTTAGATTTAAAAAGGTATTTCTGCCATGTTAGTCCCACTCTTGTTTTCGCACTATGCTTGTCAAACTGCCAAGATCCCTCTTTGTCCTTGGTAGGGAGGGTCTAGCAAAGTACAGCTCCTTCCATGGCCATTGCAAGTCTTGTCCCAAAAAATCTTTCAGTGAAGCAGGCTCTTCACAGGAAAAGATTCAGCTGCTGTGCCAATCAAAAGGGAAGCCAGCACAAACTCATCACATGAGCTACCCAGACTCTGCTCCTGTAAAGCCATGGCTGATTTGTGCCTGCTTTTCCTCAGTAGTTTTGAATGATGAGTGCATAGTGGGACAGAGCCTTTTTAACATTTAGAGACCCTGATTAGGTGTTTTGTGTCCTATCGGGAGGCGGGGGAGGGCAGCTGAGAAGTGGAAGATGTGATCTGACTTTTGAAGAGTGCTCAGCTGAAGCTTTTTGATCGCTTGATGGCGTAACAGTGACACTACAGATGGAAAATTGGCACAATTGTGGAATTTGGAGTGGCCTGTTTGCCTCTCCTCAGCAAGGGAAGATGAAGTGGAAAAATGTTATCTGTAAAGCAGGGGGGAAAAAACCCAACACCCAACAACCAGAACTAAGATCTCTAGTTGGAGTTCAGGTGGCTGCAGTTTAAATTACCTCTAACAGTCTGGCTGCTGATTGCTACTATTCATGAAAAGTGGCTTTGTTTTAGTTCTGAAAGATCCCAGAGCAACTGCTCTGCCCTGAGTTTTCTTCTCTGAATCGCTAAAATATTCTCTTTTTTGATTTTCTCTCTTGACCCTCTCTTCCTACTCACTTCTTTCAACATGTATTTAGCTACATTCAAAGGGATAGTGAGGAAGTTGTTTTCTGTCCACGTTTCATATGGCCACAGCACTACTGCAAAGTGCCTGCCTTAGTTTTTGGGAGGAGTCGGCTGATGGAGGAAGCTTAGTTGGCTGAAGGCTAGATAATGTGCCAGCGTTGCTAGCAGGGTACAAGGAGCAACTCAAAGGTGAAGTGACAATTTTATCTGACTTTTTTTCAATTCATCACATGTGGTTCTGGATACCCAGGTCCTGTTAAACAATCACACTGCAATCAGCTTGGATTCTTTCTCTGGCAGGTGAATGTCAGACTGAGCCTGTTTCAAATGCAAAGGACGCTGCTGTGATCTGTGCCTTTGTCGTCCTGCGGTGTGCAGTGGGGCACAGCACTTGTGACTACACCCTGTCCTATCTTGGCAGCTCAAAGGGGAGCAGAACTGCACCTTTGTAGCCCATTACCTACCACCTGGACTCCTCAGCCTGGTGCCCTTTGCAGCTGCTGCTGACCTCAACTTTTAAAATCAGCTCTGACATGGTCCCTGGTTAGGCAATACACTGCTGGGATGATTTATAAAGCCTGACATTTTACAGGACTCTCCATGTACTGTATTTCCATGCTTGAGATAGGGATGATCGTTGTGTTGGGCCTCAGTAGTTGAGCTGATAATTTCTTCTTCAAGAATGACCCGCACCCCTTTTTTTTTTTAACCATATTCCCTTTTTAGTCTGAAACAACTAAAATCTGTTGACCTTCAAGTTACAGTGATGCTTATCTATGCATTGAGAAGGGAAGAACTTGATTACAGTTAGGATCCTGGCTGCTTGGACTGGTATTTAAGGCTACATTTCTTTCTCCTTCCTGATTTTTAAGAGACTGTTAATTTTACTGTTATTTGTAATCCTTGATTGAAGTTTTAGTATAGTCCTAGATCAATAGAGATGGGCTTTCAAATGGACAGTGTAAATTATAAATCCTGCGTTAACAATATGGTACTCTGTCCTAGGAAGATACCTGTTAGTTTCACTGACATTTAATGGCATTCTTATTTTGGCCGTTGAAGCCCATCTATCTAAATCCCGTGTATATTTTAAATCAGATGTACTTTGGGGAGGTTGGCAATAGTAACATTAATTGTTCACCTAGTGCTGACAATATGTAATGATTTGAGTACTGCATCCTTTGATGCTGTGTGGTGTTAACGATAGCAATAATAAGCTTTGCAGTTGACCATATCATTTGCCTTGAAGGATCATTTCAGATAACAAAAAACAGAGATTTGTTGTGCAAGAACTGGTTGTTCACACACACAAGCACTGTTTTTCTTCCCAATAGAGAAGTTATTTATTGTCAGGACACCAGCGGTCTCTCCTATCACAAGGATATGTTGTTGATAATGCCTGTACAAAGCCCCGTATTTCTAGACACATACTGTGAATAATCAAAATGTGAGAAACGACTTTATTCTGAGCTAGGTAAAATTACAATGGGAAATATAAATGCAATGGCCTGTGTAATGCTCTGGGTTCATCAGTTCCAAACATTTTAAGATCTCTTCTTTTTGCCTTCATTTTCATTTGCATCCTGTGACTGGATAGCCTATGAAATGTCAGGTAAACTTGCTGCCTAAAATGCTGATAATATGATTAAAATTACTGATATTTGATATGCCCCATTTTGTGCTTTCTGATTGTATACTGTACTATCAACACAAAGGCTTCTGCTTAAATATAAGCTAAGCACTAAGTGACATATGCTGGCAAGATATCTGTTGCATAGTTCTCCATGATTATGTTTCTTGTATGTTCTTTTAAAGCCTCTCATACTACCAGTGTGTTTTCTGAGTAACTGTAATGTTGCTTTAGGCATAACCTTACAGCTGTTCAGAAGTAATCAGAAAACTCTCCACCCACAGCATTAGCTTATGACTGAGCCTGGTTAATAGATTGGCTCTGATCTCAAGTAGCTACCATAAGATGGAATATCTGGAATATCGTTAAGTAATCTGAACTGGAAAATTAAAGAGTTTGCAGCTGTGTGATAGCGATCAGAAAGACTGTTATTATAAGAATCCTGTTCTGCCCATATTGCTGCAGGAAATGGTTCTGGCTCTTCTATAGTAATGTGCTTTATGAAACACCCTTGGAAACAATCAGTTCTCCCCAGCATCAGCACTGCTACTTAGGGGTTAAAATCAATAGGATCTTACTGGCTAGAATCCAGTTTCTATGCATTGCTCTGGAAAATGGAAGGGCTAGACTTTGTATCAGATTAAGCTGAGTTAAAGTAGATTGAGGCTTAAGGGTTTTTCCATCAGAATGTAAAATATTAAAGATAGGCAATTTTACCTTGTTCTTGTATTATTTCATTTCTATTTTCCTGACTCAATATTGAGCTGAATTCTAAGAATTCCTGTTGTTTACTGCACTAGCACTCCAATTTAGCCAAGAGAATACTGAGAATGTAACATGTTTCTGTGTCTGCTTAAAGTCCAGATTTCATTTGGTACTTTTTATTTGTTTTCATTGCTAGAACATGGCATTCATATTTATGACCATTTTGTTTTTCAGCACCTCCCAGATGGCTCTGCCCCAAGTGCACATGCTGAATTTTATCTTCTGCCAGATCCTTATGAGGTCAGTCGAAGGAAAACAAGAACAGCTCCAAAAAGCTCTGACCCTACTTACAATGAAATTGTGAGTATCATTCACTTTCTTCAACCATTTCTTACTTGTTTGATTTTCTTTGCCCACTCTTGAAATAAATAACAATACAGCATTTAGAGCTGTTACCATGAGTACTATCAAAAAGAAGGAACATATCATAAGCTGAACAACAAATGGGGACAATCTTCTGCTTTGCATCTTTCTCAGAAGTGAAACAGTCTCTTTATGGCTCTCTCTTCAGGAAAGCAGTTGGATCATTCACCTGTGCTCACCATAACCACAGTTACATGTTAGCCAAATAAGACCAAGCATCATTGCACCAAAACCTAGCCTGTTTTGAATGTAGATTTGTACAATAACATGAAAAGTACTAATTGAATGGATGCTGTTATTCAAATTCACATTTGAAAAGAGACAGCCAAATTGGTTGTCACTGTCCTAAATGATAACACAATAATAAATAGCCCAGTTCTTTTTATGTCAAAATGCCAGCAGTTCACCACCATATATAATTATTTCACACACCACTGAAGTGCTCACGCCCCTGGGGTGAAAAGAAATATTTGTATGGAGAAACATTTTCGACAGAATGGGAAGTGGCATAAACTATATTCTTTTGTAAGGGCAGATGAGATTGAAACAGTAGGTGGGATTGGAGATTATAATTATTACATATAACAAATCTCTTAAAGATCTCAAAGCAATTTACAAATGCACTTTGAGCAGACTTTAAAGTAGAAGGCATGGAAAATATTACCACTCCACCCTGTTTCATAGATAGATATGATGAAGCTTAAGTTAGTCAGCTGAGACTAAGACCCCTTATCTCCTAGTTTCCCAGTCCCAGAGTTTTAATATTTTTCTTTTTCTTTTCCCACATCTATTTGATTACAAAAGCTACCTACTTACACTGATGACTTCCAGTGCTTCTGTAAGTAGGCTCCTCAAGTAGTATTGCTGCTAACAGCTGAGACAGATTGCCCTCCCTATGGTTCTGCAGTGGAATAACAGGGAACTAGGCTTTATTTTTTTGTTATGTTCTTTCCTATTTTTGCAATTAAAGAGACAGTGGAATGAGTCTAATTGACCTGTCTAAAGAAACTCCTTTACATTTGAAGGATATTTAAAGCAAAGAAATATAATATAATTATATAATAATATTCATTGTAAAATAGCTAAAATGGATTACAGACAAGAACCAGCCAGCAACACTGGAAGACAATTATCTTTCTAATCATTAGATCAAGCGGAATGCAAGAAAATCGAAAATCCTGTCTGCAGTCAGTCAGTAGTCACTGGGAGGAGATTTAATTGTGGTTAAGGAGCATTCCACTGCTGTTAAGAGAAATTCCATGAAAACTTTAATATCCTTTATTCAAAACTTACAGCCTTCTTCACAGATGCTCAATCTTTTTCACCAGGAACTGCTAATCACGGTGGGGACATATGGTTCCATTGAACTTGGACATTTCAAACCCGATGCTTGTGCTGTTAGCAGCAGTGTTCTTCCATATGCGATATCATTCTGTATGCATTTTCTATCCAAGGCTGGTAGACTAAGGCAGAAGCCGCCCCAGGGAAGAAAAACTACTAAAAATATAATTCAGCTGTCTTTTAAGTTAGTTACTGTCCAAAATGTTGTGTACAGAAATGTACTAGCCTTTTTCATGAGTTCATAAGTTTTTATTAAAGCCAAATGGCTGGAAGGAAGCTGTATATTAATTTCTCTCTGTGTTCGAGACTGAGAAAATTCTGAAATGTGTTCTCTTGGGTATTTTTGGGTTTAGTTTTATTGCTTTTGACTGCCTACAGCCAATTATCAGACTTGCAAAAGTGCATTTTATTTTTTATTTTTACTCATGTGTGTGAAAGTAAAGACGTGAAAGTCCAGGAGGACTGACAATAAAATGAACTACACCAAACGTTTTGGAGTTGCTCTTAACAAGTACTCCTTTTTTCTTTTGTTCCTTTATTTGGATTTTGGAGTTTGTTGCGTTCACACTGGTATAGCATTGCATTAAAAAATGATGGTTGAGAAGAAGAGGAGAAAGAACACAAAAAACTGGAATGCAGTGTAAAGAGAAAAAGAATAACATACCTGCTTGTAGACCACTGTTAGGAACAAATAAGACTTACTTTGGAGGTTCCAGAGTAGTTTAGTGAAAACTAAGAAAGTAAAAAAATTGAAAATAAATCTAAATTATTTAAGCTTAAACTCTTGCCAAAAAAAGTCGCGATGGCCAGAAGCAACTGCCCTGGGGTCTTGCTCATATGTGTAGCATTTGCCCTAAGACATGCTTCAGGGTCTCAGTTGTCCTCAGTTTGTCTCTTGAGTGCCTGCATGTACGCGCACCCACAAAATGAGCAAACCTCCACGACAAAGCAGAGTGTGCATTGCCATAATGAAGCCAGAAAGAGAGGCAACTCTCTCCATCCTGCCCTTGGGGTGCGGCCAAATGCGAGCAAATACACCTGGGCCATATCAGTCCATTAGTGTTATTGCAGTTGCCCTCGGAGCAGAGGCCTGCGACAACCAGAATAGCACAAGCAAGCCTGATGGAGGGGGAGGAGGGGGAGCTGCACCAGGAGCCACAGCCGCTCCCTCCAGCACCATGCATCAAAGCTAATTTGGACAATTAAGAGCAAATCTAGGAACTGTGCCATGGCTACCTAAGGAGAAGCAACTGTCCCGCATTTGCGATTAAAATGTCATTAGACTCCTGTAGGTCAACAGTGCTTCTCTTTTTGGAGCCAGGAATACTTGAATTCCAGCCCTAATTCCTGTCCCACTGATTTGCTGCATGGCCATGTATAACTCACCTCCATTTGATCTAACTGTATAAATAGGAGGCAAATATTCTTACTACATGATCATTTCAGGATTTAACTGTTCTGATTATGAAATTCTGGCAGGTGGCATTTCTTTTATCCACATACTAATTCAGGTATCTCTAGACCTTTCTTCTGTCCCTGCATCCTGGTGATATATATCTTGCTCCAGCTGAATTTGCAATACCATTTTAGAAACAGTTTATTGGGGTCATTTGAAAACCACCCACCCTGCCCTGTAAGGTCTGTCATTGCTCAAAGCTTATGGCCTCTTTTTGTCCAAAGATTGAAAGTTGTCCATTATCCCAGTTCACGCCTGTTCTGATCCACCGTACTGAAGATTTCTTAGCTCTTACAGCTTACATGTACACTTTTTAGTGGTTTAAAGCAACAGCTGAAGGTGATACCTTTAATATATTGGCAAAGAAATAAGGCACCTTTCTACAGTAACATTAGTATCACTTCAGTAATCAAATCATAGATTTATTTTAAATTATATTATCGCTTACTGTACTTGTCCTTGCTTTTCAGATTTTCTTCATCATTTCACTTTGATTTTGATGGGGAGATGCCCTTGGGGGGACAGAGAAGCTGGAATTTTTAATTCACGTACATACTTGTTGAAATAGGCACCGTAAATATCAAAACTGAAAAGCACCAACCAGGCGCAACTTTCATAACAGCTGTTCCAAACTATGATTTCCAAAGGTTTCTAAATGGGAAAGGAAATGTTGCTCCCTAGAAAAAGCCAGTTAAAAAGAGTGAGGGGGACAGTTTTTCTTTCCCCCACAACCTGTGGCAGTGGCTGTTCATCCCCACAGCACCGACTATCGTGCTACACCAGAGAGCTTGATGTTAGTTAGTGTCTGTTAGTGCTTGCTGCTGGAGTAGCCTGATGTCGTGTCTGTTTGGTGCTCGCTGTGACATCCCTGCAGCCTGCAGTGCAGATAAAATCACTCTGTGGCCCCACAGGGGCAGCCAGGGCCAGCTAGAGTGTCTGGGAGAACCAACAATTTGGTGCCTCCTGGATCCGCCTGTGAAGTTCAGAACCAGCTTTCTGTTGCCACTCAGCGTGAGGAATGTTGCTGGGGCTGAGCCTTTATGAACTCTATCCCTGTCTGAAGGATGTCTCCCATGGCTATTTCTGCTTCTTATAATTGAAGATACAGAGAGGACTCAACAGCCCAGCCCAAAGAGATCCAAGCTAGAGGGGGCTCAGTCTGACTTTTCTTTTCCTTAACAGTGCCATATATACATATGGCATGCATACAGACTGCATTCACATTGCACAGTAAATCCAAGCAGGTTGCATTGCAAGCTCCTTTTAGGCAGTTTCACTTTCCCATTACCCTGAAGTGACAGTATGCCACTGCATTTGCTTTTTAAACTGCACAGAGAGATTAAAATTTAAAGCATTTTCCATTGCAACTAAAATAGCAAGAACATTTCCAGCCATACAAATTTTACATTAAATGTACTTAACAAAGCTTACCTTTCAGGCCTGAAACCAGCTGAGAGCATTCTTTCACATTTTATCAACCCACATGCAGTTCACTCAGCAGTTTTTGATTAATGCAGAGACTGAAACATAGGAATCTGTTCTGAATGCACCTCATTCTTGCTAGCCTATCACTCCAGACACGTTTTTTGTTTTTTTTTAATTCAGAAAATACACTATTAACATTTCATAATTAACCTCATTGTGTTCTCATAGTATTAAGGTAATTTCAAGGATATTTTAAAATCTATAGGCCTCAGTAATTTTCTGAAGAGATGCTAAGCAAGCTGTATAATTTAATTTGAGAAATATTAACAGCATTTCTTGAGTAACAGAAACATCCAAATTTAGTAAGTTCCACTTGCTAAATTGGGTCCAATCTCAGAGCTGTTCCACTCTACAACTTCTACTGAGTGGGCTGAGCTTTCTGTCATGTTTAATATTTGATGATTCCATTAAAAAATGCAAGTATTTTTATAATGGGCACATTTGGCTACGGTTAGCATCCAGAATCATGCATAAAGTTATTTGTATTGAAATAGTAAAATTTTTACAGGCAATTTTCAAAGGAAAATTATTTTCTCTTTTATGATGTGGGTTTGTTGGATCTAGAACAGTTACAAAGTTTTATGGAAGTCCTGGTTAGAAGAAAATTTGGTTTTGCTTCGGCTTGATCTTTTTTAATTCCGGTATGTAGCACAAGATTTAATCACAAGTACGGTACTGAGAAGAAATTCTCAGGTACTGTGCTTTGATGTGATATAACTTTATTGGACATATCAATGCAACATAAAGTTGCTTTAAGGCATTACTAAGTAATATGTAACAAATATATATATACATAGGTTAAAAAAAATTAACATAAAAACTTTTTTCTGATTTTTGCAGAAAAGCAGTACTGTTTATCAAAGCATCTGCTATGGAAACATATTTAAAAATTGTAATAGTCTACGCTTTTACAGAATTACCTATCGTACGTTTTCATGCTGCTGTCCGTGATGAGTACCCTCCATCTGAATCTCTCATCCAAAAAATCAACCATATTGTCATTCCCAGGTGGACTTCATGGAGGATCTGATATTTCTTCACATCTGAGTTCAAAACTGCTTAAGTTAGAGTTTCAATTTTCACAGGGAAAATTATGTATACCTGTTTTTTTCTCAAGCATTGCGCAACATAGGTTTCAAATTTATTTACAAATGCTTGGTAATCAGATTGCACAAGCCTAAGGTGGCAGAATCTCTTTTATATAAACAACATAAGGTCAAATATATTTCTGAGGTGAATTCACTAAGTTGAGTGAATTTGGCCCATGCTTAATAGTTTATAATTCTGGAGGGCAGTTTAAAGCAATTATTACAAAGTTGGAATCATCATCCTGAATGCAGTATTGAAGTGTTTTGCCTGTCAAATAGATTCACAAATTCATATGTTTTTTTCTGTTTTCTATATATTATTTCAGGTTGTGTACGACAAAGTCACAGAGCTCAAAGGCTGTATACTGAAGCTTGTCGTGAAAAGCAAAGGAACATTTGTGGGAGCTGTTAACATTCAGCTGAGCAGTGTCCAGTTAAATGAAGAAAAGTGGTATCCACTGGGAAATAGCGTAATTTAAATGTTGTCTAAGATAATTCAATTATTTATGCACTAATGTTTCTTTATCCCATTTCCCACTGTACATTTTGTCTCAGTTGCCCTTGAGAATATGCACTCATCTTCTGATCACATACCTTAACATTTCTAATCATAAGGCTATTGCCTTAAAATTGCTACCATCTTCCTGCAACTGATTCCTGCCAGTGTGAGTTTAAGAATCACATGCTAAGAACTTGTAGCAGCATGCAGGAAATTCTTATGACAGCAATAAAGATTTTTGGTTTGTTCATATTAAATGGTACTGTAAAAATACTAAATTCTGTATACATCGAAATGTGGGGCCTAATATTTTGCCCATTAATTCCACTGACTGGAAACTGTTGAAACAATGCTGATAATGGTGTAATTTATCAGCATCTGCTATGACCCCGCTGCATATGATGATTTCACCAGAGAACCATGGGATGGCTCCCTGGGTGCCAATGCATTTCAGATGTCTATCAAATTTCATGTTAAGTCTTATACAATCAATACAATTTTTAAAAAAAAAGAACTTAAAAGCTTTGCTCTTTACACATTTTGTTCAGTATATGTTGGTGTGCTTTTAACTTTTTGTATAATGTAACGTTCAATCCAGAATATTCATCAATAAGATATGTCATTGTTTCTTTTATTCTGACATTGAGGAAGCAGATGTAACTGGTCATTTGTGAGAAGAAAGGAGGAGGGAGAAGCTAATATTCGTGAATAAATAAAACTACTAAATGTGAGCTTTCAGTGTGGTATTTATTTAAGATCATGCTATAAGGAATCTTTGTTCACTAGTCTTACTGCATTGCGTTCTTATGCTGCATAAGGGAATCAAGTCAATACATGTATTGACCTCAGGGCTATAAAATGTATATATACACATTAAACAATGAACATGAGTGGTTCCTTTGAGTTCACTGAGGCTAATTATGGGCTCTGTTCTTCAAAGCATTTTTACCTAAACTGAGGAAGCACTTAAACACATCTTTAAACATTTAGCATGTGAGCAGCCTTAATGAACTGTCCATTATTGCCAGCCTCTTACACACATATAGCTGACCATGTATATATACTTTACAGGACCAAGGGCATATTTTTAAGGTATGGGATACATGTTGATTTGTGATCTGATCTGCTGCAAAATTTTAAGTTACCATATAGTGAGCAGGTCTGACATTTGTCCTACCAGGTGGAAAAGTGGTCAACAGAGGAATAATAATGCCTGAAGCTGAAGATAATTGCCGCCTTCTCCCAAAGGACACTCACAAATCATTCTTCAGAAGATAATATTGTATAAAGCTCCTGAAGTGGGACTAGGAGTGTTATTTAGGAAACTAAATAAGCTGGAGTTTTTCTCAGCATCAAACCAATTGACTATGTCACTTGGTCAGTTTTTGTCTGAGAATAGATATACCAGATCGCCTGGGGAAATTAAACTCCTCCTCAGTAAGGGGAGGCAGGGGGAACTCTGCTTGAATATTAATATTATTAGTATTCTTCAGAGCTGAAAAAAAACATAAAATATTTACCACATGAAAGGGATGTTGGCTAGCATACAGATATGATCACTACAAAGATCAGTAAGTCTAACATTTTAGATTATAGACTCTCCTGGGTAAAGAATCAAGTGACTTGTCACTCAAGCACAGAAAACACATTGAGGCCAGCTTACAATGTTATCAAATTACCTGACCTTACAGTTCAATATTGATTTTAAATTCTTCTTAGTCTACTGTCTTTGTTTCCTTATTATAACTATAATGCAATTTTCTAATAGTGTTATTTCCTGTGACATTTTTTAATCATTGTTTACTGCATGCCCTGATTTTCTATCTTAGAGCAACATTAAAAAAAATAACATTAAAATGGCATTAAATAAAAAGAGCACTAATATATAATATTATCAGAACTGTCTGCAAACATAAGCAATACTGTTTGGTATTAAAGAAAGAAACCTATCAATACAACATCCTTTTAAAAAGAAAAAAACAAACATGTTTGAGTAGCAAATCTGCAATTAACTGGGTAGATATAGTCCTGTGGATGCTCAACAATACTTCAGTTTTTTAAGATAGGAAAATTGCGTCTTATGGGCAAATCTACACTAATAGCTATGTGTGCTGGGTTTGGCTGGGATACAGTTAATTTTCTTCGCAGTAGCTCGTATGGGGCTATGTTTTGGATCTGTACTGGAAACAGTGTTGATAACTCAGGGATGTTTTAGTTACTGCTGAGCAGTGCTTACACAGAGCCAAGGCCTTTTTTGCTCCTCACCCCACCCCACCAGCGAGCAGACTGGGGGTGCACAAGAAGCTGGGAGGGGACACGACTGGAACAGCTGACCCCAACTGACCAGAGGGATATTCCACACCATATGATGTCATGCTCAGCATGTAAAGCTGGGGGAAGAAGAAGGAAGGGGGGGACGTTTGGAGTGATGGTGCTTGTCTTCCCGAGTAACCATTAGGCATGATGGAGCCCTGCTTTCCTGGGGATGGCTGAACACCTGCCTGCCGATGGGAAGTAGTGGATGAATTCCTTGTTTTGCTTTGCTTGCGTGCGTGGCTTTTGCTTTACCTATTAAACTGTCTTTATCTCAGCCCACAAGTTTTCTCACTTTCACTCTTCTGATTGTCTCCCCCATCCCACCGGGGTGGAGAGAGCGAGCGGCTGCGTGGTGCTTAGTTGCCGGCTGGGGTTAAACGATGACACTATGTCAGGCAAGAATTTGTCCTCAGAGATCTTAAATCACACAATCAACCTTTGCTTTTTCTAAAATTCTTCTAATCCACCTCAAAGCATTGTGCTTCCTAATTCCTCAGTTCACTGTAAGATGTATCCTGAGCTCCCTGCTGCTATAAGGAACATAGCCCTTTACAAATCAGTCCGTGAATTATTTGTCTTTCTTTAGCATCAGGAGGTTCAAGACTAAGCTAAGAAAAGGTACTGATATTAGCATCTGAGTTTTCATCATTTTAAGAGTTGTTTTTTTTCTCAAAACTATTTTTCCAGGTAGCAAAATTACAGTGGACATTAAAGAGGTAGAGCCCAATCACTGTGATTATAAATGTAAAGGGTACATTGTATGTGTAATTTTTCCTGTTCCTTTGGAAAGATGCTATGGTAAGAAATTTTGTTCAATACAAATAAAAATGTCAATGTAACTTGCTCATAATTTTGTAGTCTCAGTTCATAAATATTAGAATATTATTCTCAGTAATTAATCATAATTTTGAAATTAGCTGCAAATGAAATTATTATCTGAATTTAAAAAACATCCAAAAAAATTCCGTTTTTATGAATTAGTTCTAAATAATGGTAGGGCCAGTGTCAGTAGCCATTACTTATTCAGGATACCATTTACTCACACAAGAAGTCCCATTAGCTTAATAAAATAATTGAGAACATGCCACTCTGGAAATCAGACCCGTGAGTTGTTGCAAGCCTAGTGATGTTGCTTTATTGAGCAGGGTGTGATCCTCCAGAACAACTGCTACTGCAGAGCATCATTAATAGTACCAGACATGAACAAACAGTGATGCAGGTTCAAGATCACCACCATCTTTGGACAGCAGGGGAACACTACGGTAACCTGTAAACATAATAACACTTTATTAGTGTATTAACCGCAAACAAAAAGATTATGATGGAGTGTTTTTATGATCTACTATGCAAATAAGGCATAATTTCTGATTCTCTAATAACTCTTTAAAATAAACTGAAATGATACAGAACCTAAATCCCATTTCAACTGGTTTTCTCCTCTACATATACAGTATTTCAATTCTGGCATTTTTGGACACAGAGTGAAAAACTCCAGTGTCTTTCAGGACATGGTGGGTTTTTCCAAATTGAAGACTTTTATCATAGAATCATAGAATACTTTGGGTTGGAAGGGACCTTTGAAGGTCATCTAGTCCAAACCCCCTGCCATGGGCAGGGACATCTGCAACTAGATCAGGTTGCTCAGAGCCCCGTCCAACCTGACCTTGAATGTACCAGGGATGGGGCATCTACCAGCTCTCTGGGCAACCTGTGCCAGTGTTTCACCACCCTCATCGTAAAAAATGTCTTCCTTATATCTAGTCTAAATCTACCCTCTTTTTGTTTAAAACCATTCCCCCTTGTCCTGTCACAACAGGCCCTGCTAAAAAGTCTGTCCCCATCTTTCTTATAAGCCCCCTTTAAGTACTGAAAGGCCGCAATGAGGTCTCCCCAAAGCCGCCTCCAGGCTGAATAACCCCAACTCTCTCAGCCTTTCCTCATAGGAGAGGCATTCCATCCCTCTGATCATTTTTGTGGCCTCCTCTGGACCTGCTCCAACAGGTCCATGTCTTTCTTGTGCTGAGGGCTCCAGAGCTGGATGCAGCACTGCAGGTAGGGTCTCACCAGAGCAGAGCAGAGGGGCAGAATCACCTCCCTCAACCTGCTGGCCACACTTCTTTTGATGCAGCCCAGGATACAGTTGGCCTTCTGGGCTGCGGGTGGACATTGCTGGCTCATGTTCAGCTTTTCGTCCATGAGTCCCCCAAGTCCTTCTCGGCAGGGCTGCTTGCAGGACCCTGTACTTGGCCTTGTTGAACCTCATGAGGGCCCACTTCTCGAGCTTGTCCACATCCCTCTGGATGACATCCCGTCCCTCAGGTGGGTCAACCACACCACTCAGCTTGGTGTCATCTGCAAACTTGCTGAGGGTGCACTCGATCCCACTGTCTATGTCATTGATGAATATATTAAACAGTACTGGTCCCAGTACAGACCCCTGCAGGACACCACTCGTCACCAGTCTCCATCTGGACATTGAACTGTTGGCCACTACTCTCTGGATGCGTCCATCCAACCAATTCCTCATCCACCAGACAGTCCACCCATCAAATCCATATCTCTCCAGTTTAGAGAGAAGAATATTGTCAAAGGTGGTGGTATTTAAACATGGGGGAAGCATACATTTTAACATCCAAAGAGGTTATGCGCTGCATGCATTGTTCTGATAGCAAATTAAATAACTTGAGAATCAACAGTGATAGTGCCTTAGAGAAGAATGGTGTTGCAGCAGTAATGCGCTGTCCAGCTGAGGCAGAAAAAATGTGTAGTGTAAGATCTTCTACCATGACATCTTAAGTCTGTTAAGGATGTCCTTTTACATATGAGTGATTCCCAGTACCAGAGATAAGACATGCCTCAGAAACTACATATTCATCTAGTTGTTGAAGCATTTGGAGAAGCTATAATTCTCAACTTCAAAATTAATTAACTTACCTGCTTGAAAAACAAAACAATCCCCTCTCCAAAACCCCAAACCTGTATTTCTTTATATGACTGTAAATGTCCATTATTTAATAATAATAATAATAAACAATATCACTTTTGATTTTAAAAAATGTTCTGTGTTTTATCTATATACATACTTAAATAATTGCATTTATATATATCTGTTATGAATAAGCATCTACGTTCAGAACTGCAGTTTTGAAAATCCTTCTTTAGGTGTGTCTGGATGCGTGTGTAGTCTTTGGGACCCTCATTTAATTGGGTTTGGGTTTTCTTGATTCTTTTATATGACATGAGAGTTCACCTGGCATCTAAGGTTCAGCTTCTGGACAGCAGATATTAAAATTGAGTCCAGGCAATATGCATTTGAGATCAACTTTTAGAGCATGCACACAGTATGTGGAGGACTTGGTTTATTTCCTACCCAAAGATAAACTTCAAGGACTAAGACTCATTTCTAAAGACTGTGTTCTAAGCCCTACCTACAGAATATTCTACAAAGTGTAAAACTTCTTTTTTATTGAAATTGTTCCAATTTGTATGAAATAATTAACTATTCATTGAGCCAGTGATAATAGCAGTAACGATTGAATTCCTGTCCTGTATTACTGCAAGAGGAAATGACCTCAAGTTGCACCAGGGGAGGTTTAGATTGGATATTAGGAAAAATTTCTTCACCAAAAGGGTTATCAAGCATTGGAATATGCTGCCCAGAGAAGTGTTGAGTCACCATCCGTGGAGGTATTTAAAAGACGTGTACATGTGGTGCTTAGGAATATGGTTTAGTGGTGGGCTTGGCAGTGCTAGGTTAACAGTTGGACTTGATGATCTTAAAGGTTTTTTCTAGCCTAAATGTTTGTATGATTCTATATGGCAGACTCACTGGGACAGGGACTGTAACCCAGACCCTCCTCCTCTTGCCTTTAACCACTCAGCTAGAAAATTATTCTCACCTTCATCCCCTCTGAGTATACCTACTTAATCATTGCATGAAAAATCAAATACTGCTACAGGCTGGCAGCCAGCATTCTTCGACAGTGTAATCTACAGGTGAGTTGGGAGTCTGCTGCTGGGGATGATATATATTTGAACCCTTCCAAGAGAAAATGCAGGGGAGGGTGGCAATGGCACAACATTGTCTGTCAAAGAAAAAAAAAAGATGTAAGCACTGCTCAGCTTTTGGAAGCAACTTGCCCTCAGGGGATGCCTCAGGGATATGAATCCTAGGGAAGGAGGGACAATCCTGTAGTGCAGATTAAAGCAATCATCGGAGCTGTGAAGAGTAAGATTTAAATCCTAACTCACTCTTTAGCATGGTTTAGACAGTTCTTTCCTAAGAAATCTAGATTGTTGTGACTCCTTCTGTAAGACACATTATTTTCCCCTTTCACTATTTAGGGAGCTTAGGTACCTAAAGCAAAACCATGGTTCCAGATCTGGAATCCAGAGGTCTCAATGTTAAGTATTGCAATAAATTTTGAAATTATCTGTCAGTTCATGTCTTAGAAGGATTTTATTTATGTCTCTAGGCATCTTGATGGCATCTTACATATTTTTACATTGTGTTAAGTGGGGGTTGGGGCAATTTGTTTGGCAGTGTTTACAGTTTTTGTACCTGCACGCACTTCCTAGCTTTTTTAATTACTCCACTCAAAATCCTTCCTGTAGAATCTGCATACACTCACTTTTCCAAAATATGAATCCCCCATTTGTGACCAAAATTAGTTATACAGGCACATTAGAGACACGCTTAAAAATTATACCAAAAAAAAAAAAAGAAAAAAAAAGAGGCGGGTTTACAAGCATATGTAAGCTTTAGTGTCTGCTATTTAAATTTGTCTCAGGTATGTGAGTTGGCAGGGTTTGTTTTTTTTTTTTTCTCATTATCCTGAAGTATACAAAAAAAAAGGAAAGTAAAAGGTGATCAGTGTAAAAATTTATGTTGGAGAAAAGCAAGTGTGCTTTAAGAGTAATGTCTTTGTTCTTGTGTAACTCCTCAACCTCAATTAAGAACCCCTAACAGCTTTATGACTTCAGAACCTGGAAAGAAAAAGCCATTAAAAATCCTGTTAAGCGTAATAAAAAAGGCAGAGTGTCTATTGCGAGCTCCAATGTTTTGTCTTCACAACTTCATTCACTAATAAAAATCGGTTGTTTTGTCAGAAATAGCTTTGGAAATTCAATATAGTAAACAACTGTTTTACATAAACCTTTCTCCTTGGCCTACTGACTTCTGTGTCTGCTCTTTACGTGTAGCCTATAAATCACGTAGGATTCCAGAAGCTATAATGGTACAATAAAAGAAACACTACCAAGAAAAATACTATAAAAATTTTGCTTAACTTACACACTCCGTTTTCCACTCTGAAAAGTTGCAGATAGGTTACCTGAGGTTTTTTGTTTTGTTTTGTTTTAATTTGGCTTGTATTGTGTTTTGAGCCTAACTGAGCAGAAAGTGCACAAAACTGTTGCCTTTGTAGTAGTTCTGACTAATCTCTCTTCCTGTTTCCTATTATAATGAGTTAAAATACTGTCTGAGCTGTCTTTATCTAGAATGGAATACTGCAGTAGAAAAAATTAACTGTCATTAATATTATCTTGATTTCTACACCGTGGATTTGCAGTCAGAGACTACAACGACTTAAAAAAAATCAGAGTGCAGTTGGTTACACAATACTCCTTTAGGAAATAAACATAATGCTGTACTCTATCAATACTACAGTAATGATAAAAGCCTAGAATGTTGTAGATTTTTCTGAGTTGTTATAAAAATAACTCATAAAAATATTACCTTTACTCAAGCTCAGCAGTGGTAAAGTGTATTGACCAAGGAATTCATTTGCAACCAGAGATATCTCATCCTCCACACAGAAGCGTATCAATGCCAGTTCTGGAACTTGGACAGTAAAAGAGAAAGTTTCATCCCATCTAGGGTTCAAAGCTAATGAAAAGAGAAAATACACAGTATCAAAATACCATTTCATTTATTCTACTTAATATCTGAATTATTGTATCTGCTATCACTAGTATGAACTGGTAAATCTCTTTTCCCTAGATTTCTGTGCCCATTTAAATAAATTATGAGATTTCCCCCTGACTGCAGTGACACATAGGTCACATCTTTTGTATAGATTATGGAGTTAAAACTGTCAGAGGGAAGGTCTCAGAATGAAGCAAACATAGAGAGCTTGGGACTTGCCTACAGTATGCAGGCCAGCTCCTTCTAAGAATCTGTCATGTATTAGATACATAATACTGTAAATCAAAAACCTAAGAAAGTTGGTGTCATCTCTTTGAAGAGAGCAAAATGGGACAGCGATAGCCAGGTTAAGAACCTCTGTTCAACTTAGATTTTCCTATAGCCATACCAGTTTCATGTTTTTGCCAAAGTTTCTCCTTTTACAAGTGCTGGAAATGAGGCAGGAGCTAAAGAAATTAAGGTAGTGAACCAATCACTTGACTAAAAATCCAAAAGGAGAATGTGGAACAGGAAGGGGGTGCTTTGTCTTGAGCAATGTTCATACAGAGAGAAAGAGAATTCAGGGACTGATTTAAAACAGCAGCCATTTACAAAAACGAAAAAGGAAAAATATAAGACAGAGGCACAGAAGAAGGGAGATCACAGGGAACCTTTAATCTGAGACATCAAGAAGATCTGTATGATAAAGGTAAGGGAGTGCTTGAAGACAACTACAAAGAGTACACGCTTCACCTGTCAAGCAATTAAGGGACTAGTCCTACTAGAAACTTCATATGAGCTAAGTGATGACGTCACAGAAATTTCTTCAGGAAAAATGCCTTTAAATTTACCGATTAGTGTGCTGGGATCGGCTGAGATAGGGTTCGTTTTCTTCATATCAACCCATATAGTGCTATGTTTTAGATTGGAAATGGCTAAACATCTCTCTGCCAATGCAAAGTGGTGAATGAATTACTTGTTTTACTTTGTTTGCACATGCAGTTTTTGCATTACCTATTAAACTGTCTTTATCTCAACCCCATTTTTCTCACTTTTGCCCTTCCAACTCTCTCCTCCATCCCACTGGGGGAGACTGAGCAAGGGGCTAGGTGGGGCTGAGCTACTGTCCAGGGTGAGCCCACAACAGTGAATAAAGACAATGCACTCCATCTTCCTTTAGGAGAGTGCTACTAAGAGGGTTTGTGCTTCCTTAACCTACTAGTCTACAAAAATGGCACATAGCATGAACTTCTGCTACAGATTTTTGTGCCAGAAGATCCTAGTCTAGAGAGAAATAATTGCAGTCTCTGTAAGTACACAACAGCTTATTGGGATGAAAAAATTATAATTCCTTATGAAATATTATTGAGTTTTGTTCACAATCAAGAATAAGACTGATGCTCACCATTGCTTTTTATAACGCTAGATTTTTTTTTTGCTTGATCTTCTGGCACACCATAAATTTCTATCTGCACTAAAGGGTCAGCTTTGTTAGTCTTCGACAGGTTACTGGGTGGTAACTGATGACCACAGATGAGCTGGAAAATTAAAGTTGTATTATATTGAAATAACTGTAAGAACGAACTTTACATAGTATCCATATAGTAGCCATAGCAGCAAAAACTGTTCCATAAGAAACTACTATAAGAAGAATATACTAACCATAAACTGTTATAAAAATACACATTAAACACAATGAAATTAAGAATATGATGCTTTCTACTTATTTTAATACTTGGTTAATTTCATAGAATCATAGAATGGTTTGGCTTGGAAGGGACCTTTACCGGTCAGCTAGTCCAACCTCCCTGAAATAAGCAGGGCCATCTTCAACTAGATCAGGTTGCTCAGAGCCCCGTCCAACCTGACCTTGGATGTTTCCAGGCATAGGGCATCTACCAACTCTCTGGGCAACCTGTGCCAGTGTTTCATAAAAAAGAAAAAAAATCTGATATGCTTTAAATAATAATTTTCAGATTCAAGCTTTTTTATTCAATAACTAGCCATAAAAATTATATTTGGTTACCATGCAAAATAATAATGTTGGAGGAATCAGTCTCATGATTTTTGTGTTTTCTGAGATCAAAGTCATGAATTTCTATTAAAGCTGCGTCTAGTGGACCAGCGCTAACACCCACGGTGACATCAGCATTGTGTTACAGGGCATGTAGCAGAGTGTCTCACCTGTGTTCCTCCTCTTTCACAGTAAGACATAAAAACTCTGCATTTAGTAGGCTCTCTGATGTTTTTCTCCTTAATTTAGTTAGCTACCTGGAAATTTTGCCTCAGACTGCCCTGTAGTCTGGCACCCAGCCTAAGAAAGCATTTATGAAAGTCACAATTTTGTCTGCTTTATATCCATATTTTAGGACACCTAGGAGATAATAACCATCTGTACAGTAATCTGCTTTTTAGAAATCAATGTATGGAATGTATCAAGAGAGATATACAAGCCTGCAAGCCTAGGTGAAAAATATGACTGTTATGATCCAGATCTCAGGACTAAGTATCAAAACTCATGATACAGATTCTTATTCCCCTGTCAACCCTCCCAAAAAAATCAAACCCCACAAATTCCACCTTTTGCTTAGGTATTTTCTGTAACACATTGCTCCAGGTAAAGTTCTAGCCTGAAACATTGAAGAGCAGTAGCTTAGCAAACACTGATGCTGTCCACTTTCTTACTAGAAAATAGCTACTACCTTCACTGGAAAGCTTTGCAAGATGCAAGCACTGATGAACTGTCCACTTAGAACTAGGGGAGGTTCTTTGACATACACTGAATGTCATGACGAAAATTCAGCCACATTGGCCAAGTCCTATTTCCCACTCTTACCCCATTGCTAGATGCAGTCTAAGTCTCCCACAGGGTTGGAAAAGAGTGAGTTGTTTTTAGCACACTATGACCCAAATCCGTAAATCCAATCAATTTTTGAGACCCAAGGTGAAGCAGACATACAGAGAGAGTAGTAAATAACATGGTAGGCTCAGAAGTTTCCGTATGAAACACTTTGAATATTGTATTTCTGCTTCAAAGGTTATAGGCTTCTTGTTGATGGGAATTGTGGCACATCAGGTTAAGAAGGGAATTGAATTCAGTAAAATTGGGCTATGTGATTTTTGTGTTCACTTGTGTTCTTCTCTTCATCCATTCATTCACAGTCAGTCTGAAAGATTTGACCCCTAGATGTTTTATGTCTTTGCTCTCTTAAGTAATTTCTCCATTCATCAAGTTAGTAACTCTTCTTTAGCAGAAACTTTTTCCTTTGACTCCTGCTCCTGACTTTTTGTCTTCAACCACCATTTCCTGTTTTCTGCTGCTGACTCAATGAATGGGGTTCTCTGCACTCTACAGTCCCTCAGCTGGTGGGATTGTTTCTTTGTATTCTGCACTATACAGCCTGTCATCTCAGTCTACGTCCTCAGTCTAAAAAGCTGCCTTTCTCTTTTCCAACTTCTTCCAAATTCAGATATTTCTTTCCCGTTGTCAGTGATTTTGTCTGTCTCCTGCATTACAGTTGGGGATTTTTCCTCATCTTAATTAACTCCAGCTTTATACAAATACGGGCTAAAATAACTGATGTATATGCGTGGGTGCTTGAAATCATCCAATAATGTCTATTCATAATTGGTATGCTCACTGTTAGGACACTAAAATGTTCTTGATTAGGTGCATGCATTATGTAAGTATTTTATAATTGTTATTAGCTAATGTTTTATCGCCACTATTTATTCCTCTGAAAGAAACAAAATGGCAGTTATACACTAATTTCATGCTAATTAAATAATATTTATGCAAGTATTGTACTGTGTAATCAGAAATAGCACTTTTTCATTGGGAAAAGGTAGTTTTCTAACTAGTGAACAATTATAAAACATCTACTTGACCTCAAAAGAAGGGTTTTTCTATCCCATTATTTTTAAATGACATGTGTTTCTAATATTTTTAAGTAAATCAGATTTTAATTTGGAAGAAGTAGAAATAATTCAAAGGCGTATTGATTCATCCCCCTTTTTACACTTATGTATATCATTTTAGGATGATAAATAGTCTTTTATGTATGCATGGGAAGATGATGAAACTTAAAAGAAGCTTCCTATCGTATCTTTAAACATTTTCATTTGTCAATTAGCATTATAACAGTATATGTGGTATTACTAACACTTAAAGAAAATAACACCAAAATTGCACATTTGATTTCTGAGTTTTCAGAGTTCAGTCCCCACAATTGTAACTGACAAGTCCCTTTGTCAGCTACATTTGTGACACAGTGCAAATTATATTTATATTTCTGTACACAACACTGTGAAAAATCATGTATTTCTACAAACTCTTATAACTTCTGAACACCTACATATTTTTGACAAACATAAGTGAACTACAGATGGGAAACTGTCCAAGCAGCAGTAGATACTATATAAGAGTTTTTACATGTTGTTAAAAAACAATATTAAACTTCCCAACAACCAGGAATGGGAATAAAATGAGAAACCAATAATAGATAACAAATAGGTCTGAACTACATAATGTTTGTTTTCACATTTTATGGAACAAACCAAGAATTAACTAAGCTTACCTTTATTGACAGAGACATTGGTTTACTGTATCTTCCCACATTGTGTGGGGTAAATGTTGAATCGCGATTTCTCAAGAATTCTGGTTTCAGTATATAACCACAACCACCATTGTCTAGGAATTTTCCATTTTGCAATTCCATTTGTACTCCTGATGTCTGGAAGTTTAAGGCCACTACAAAATTAGATAAATATTGATTTTAGTGAATTAGAGTTAATACCATTTTATAAAACAACTCTCTGACAATAACAGTAAAACCAAAAGCAAATGAGATTAAAATATGTATATCTTTGAACTCATATGTAAGATCCTGTATTCAATAATGAATGATTAATGTGCAAAAGAAGTGCACTATTTAGAACTGCACCATATTTTAAGAATTAGCCTATAGATCTTTTTTTACACTGCAGTGTAGTGTGTGTTTTCCCTTTTCTTTCTAAATTAGACCTTGGAGAACACTAAATGAGAGATCTTTTTTCTCCATAAGGACTAAATTCACATACAGGTTTCTCTACAGCGGCAAGACCTTGCACCCTGAACCTGCTTACAAAGTTCTGGTGCAGAAGGCAAAAACATAGGATTGTAATATATTATTATGATGCAGAATTTGTCACAAAAGCATGTCACCCAGAAGATCAAGAAGCTTTAGATTAGAGTTAGAATATTCAGTGCAAATACATATAAGTTTATAGAAGTAGAAGCAATTTTAAAAGTGTTCTTAAATTTATGTGAGCAAACTCTCTTCAAGATTAATTCTCCAGTACTGGTGTTTATTGTTAATATACACCTGACAGATTTTCCTTTCCTTGGCAGCTCAAAACATTTTTGGTTTGCTGCAGCAGCAATAATAAAATAACACACTTCTCATCAACAGAATATTATAATTCATGAGATAAAGCCAACATTGAAATAGACCTGTTTAATGAAATTTTCCCCTATTCCAGTACATTGGAGCTTCCTGTCACATTCAAAATAGAAAATGCACAAGTCAAATCAGTGAAGTGATAACATGACATGTTAAATAGAAAATGATAAAAAGTCTTTTACTTGATGGCTTGGTAGGAAAAAAAAATTAAGACTTTATGCAGTACAAGTGACTCATAATAATTCAAGAAGAGGACCTTATTACATGTTCCTATGAGATAATACAAATGTATTGAATGAATTCAGAAATCCTTATCTCATGTGGAAAATGAAAGAAATTTGGATCTGTTTCACTGCAAAAATTATTTGATTCTTCACTACTTTGATGATCCTTTAAAAAAATTCTGTAATAAATGACACAAATAGGATCTGTAGAGTGAAGCAGCTGGTACTACGGACCTAATGTTTGCACTACACATGTTTTCAGTGGGTTACTTCAGAAGAGCTCTAGCCTGGTCCCATGACCTCAATACCAATTAATGGCTGGAATACATCAAGTGCTCCCAGAGTGCATCCTCTGTTTCATCTGAAAGGAATCCCATTTGTGTGAGCTAAGATTGCTCTGCAACAGGAACCAGCGTGCAGTAAGTAGGAACAATTGGGAACCTTGCCTAAAAAAAACCCCAGACAAACAAAAAACCCAAAACCAACAACAACAAAACACAACATGCACTCCTGCTTTGAACTAAATACTAATGTAGATGCAGGTATAGATTCTGTGTCAGTATGCAAAGGAACTTCAAGCTTATTTTATATTTGACAACAGAAATTAAACTTTAAAATGTTCATATTGCCCATTGCACACCATTGTCTTTTCTAAAGAGGGTAAGTATTCTCTTGGTATAGCTTTGGCAGTGGTTCATCATTTGTTTTTTATGACTCAACACATCATCCAGAAACAGACCCAAATGTGGTGCTATATGACCCTTGTTGTATCTTAATACATTGATTCAAGCAGTGCAATGAATACTACAAAGCTGCAACCCAGAGGACCCTTGAAGCCTAGGTTCTGACATGATCTACAGATAACCCAAGATCTCTCAGTCCATAGGTAATTCCTAGGTAATTCCTAATCTGAACATTCAGAAGTGGTTCTGAAACCACATTTCAGAATATGTGGTTTAAAAAGTGTAACTGAAATTAGGCAAATCGAACAGTCATAGCTTCAAATAGCAGTTTCCACATGATGAAACAAATTACATGATTGCACATAATGAGACTTGCTAAATTTGCCAAGCTTCATAGGCTACTAAGCAGGAAAATCTGAAACAGAAACAAGCAAAGGAGAATACTTTACATTTTATCATATTAGGAAAATTACTTTTGCGACACAAGTAAAGGGCGATGTTATTATGGGTTGATATCTTCAAACATCAACACTATATTTTTACTTAATTTAACCTTACCTTAGAATAAGTTAAAAACACACTAAACAGTAGTTTTAATTTACCCACTGAGTTCCTGGTATTGCAAGTTGTAATTCCATTAAGATAAGTGAACCTGAAATTTTGTATTCTACTCTCTGAGATGCATACCTTTACTACAACTGTTTGCAAGGTTCATAGCTGCTTGTAGCCTCCTAGGACAATGCTTTATGGTGTACTGTTGATGCACAGTTTTTCTTTTTAATCAGATGCAGTTATAACTCTTACACTTCTTGAGAAATGGCAAAGTTCATAAATTAAAACCTATATTTTCCATTGTCTAGCAGTGTGGTCTTAGCAACATCTTTCTTCAAGGAAGATTGAATTTCTACCCAATGTTTCATCTTAGTTTTGCTGAATTCAAGAACAGAACTGTCAATAACATGCTTTGTAGTGTTGTTTTATGAAACAGTAGAAGTTTAATGCATGTACAAAGAGAGCTTTAAACTGCTAGTTTCTTTTGGAAAGAAGCCCAAATGTGCTTACTATGAAACCATCTGAACAGTACATAATCTTAACATATGGTTTTCACAGGAAAGTACAGGCACCTGAAGTTTAGCACTGTGTGAGTTAAACTTTCTTCTCAGTCCCTCCATTAAGCACCAAAAGCCTTTTAATACTGGCATCAAAATCAAAACAACAGAGCAAAACATGGGCTTGGAGGACAACCTGAGCAAAGGAATTCCTCAGTGTGATTCCTGCATTTAAAATGGATCCAAGTCTTCCTGGAACCATGAGGCCAAATCTCCTTCAGATCACCGTATTTAATACTCAAGTCTTATTGCAACTTACCAAAGCTGCCATGGCTGTCCCTGTTGGCCCTGGATGTAAATAACTTCATATAGCAAATGCAAGTTAGGAAATAGCCTAGCTCCAAACAGATGAAACAATCCATAATGCACAGAGGAATACAAAGGGTGTATTTCATCCCAAAACTCTGTATCACAAGCAGTTAACTGAAGTTAGTCCCACAACTAATTGCAGAACTAACCACAATTTGAGTATTCACATACATCACCTTCCATAAGCACTACCATTCAAGACATAATTGATTTTTAGACTGAAAGCAAAAGTTTTTGAAAACCAAAATGAGTACTGGGGTTCTTAGATTTCTAAGTGACTATGACTTGAAGACAGCTGAGGAAAACTGCATTTCTTTTGTCTATGATGCTGCCTCTCAATTAATATTCCTATGGGGACTTTAAAATTGTCATTTTTTATTTTTTATTCTTTGCTTCCTGGTTCTATAAGCTACATTAAACCATAGGGTCATAATATATTTTCTGCATTTAAAAGGGAAGATTTAAAAATGGATAAGCACACATTTGTCACCAATTTTCTTTAAAATGAGTTACTTAATTGCATTTTATGCCATTTAAAATCCACCTCAAAATGTCTGAATTTTATGCAATCTCCAAAAATATCATATGCAAAAAGCACTCATTGCCAATGTTCCTATTTCCATGATTTACTTCACTCATTTGAGTTTAAAGAGATGTGATAGATCACACTTCCAACCTTTTGATCAGTCTTGTTGCCATCCTTTCAGCTCTTTTCAATTGTCTCCGTTCTTAAAATGGGCTCCTCATAATGAATGCAACGTATCTTCTGTGCTTTAGATATCCAACATCTGAACTGAATTTCACACAGACTGGGAAATACTATGAAAACAGGACTGTATGCTAATGATCTGGCATATTTTGTCATTGGTTATGAGATGATCTTTGTAAGTGGATTTGAAGACACTGCATTCATTCCACATTAGCACTCCCAGCTGGGCATTGACTACCTGTTGACTTTCTTCTCACATGCAGGTCACAGCTGCACCCAATCCATCATTGCCCAAATTTACAGAAATATTTTCAGAAGTCCTTACCTGATTCGGTAGTCCACATTACTTTTTTTCAAAGGGATGTAGGTGGATTTTAAAATATTTCATCCACAGCCTGAATAAAGGCATACTAACTGAGTATGAGTTGACTCAAAATGTGGATGAAAAGGGAGGATATTCAGTCATCAGATTACATTGAAACCAACTAAAGACATCTGAAGGAGGATAAACTGTAACTTAATGACAAATTGTCACCTGTTACATATACCAGGAAGCAAACATTCATTTAGCAGGAGCAGCATACACAGCAGGAGAATCTCATATCATTAGTAAACACATTCTATCAAACTAAAATATGATAATACCTTCAACACCTGAATGATAGATATAACACTAATTTCTAAGCCCTGTGCAAATATTAACTACCACAATATCCTCAAGTACAAATAATATTTCCCTTTTAGTATATTAAAAATATTATTCAATTTAATATGCAGTCTGATGGAGTTTGCATAAGAGAAATCCAATGCATACTATAGTACCCTGTAAATCCTTCTCACTAACAGCAGATATTAGGAAGATAATGGGCTCTATCACCAAGTGCTCAGAACATGTAACCTGCAAAAATGATGTAACATGGTGGTTTTTAAACACCTTTTTCATCTGGGTCTATCTGAGAAACTAGAAAGACTTCCAGTGTAATTAAGACTCTCTGCCAATTTACAGCAGCCTCCTCAGGCTGCTCTGAGCCTGAGCATTGCTTGCTGTTGTGGTCCTGTCTTGACATGTCACTCTGATACCCACTTCCATCTCTGGGTGCTTGTTAATTCAGGCTTGTGGACATACTGTCCAAAGTCAGTCTTTTAAGTGTCCTCAGCATCCCCTTTGCTCTGGTTTTTATGAGTTTTTAAAATCTTTATGCAGCTTTAGCCCTCTTGCCAAGCCAGTGAATAGGTGAGATCCCATCCAAACTTTATGAGCAAGGACTTATGTCTACCAGAAAAAACAAAAGTATAGAGTGATTGGTTCCCTTACAACACACAGCGGACTTAACTGGTTGGTATAAGTTTTGGCATACAAACTGTCTCTCATCTCTTTTACTGACAAAAAAATTTGGTCAAACTGTATGTATTTTTTTGCCCTCCTTACAGAATAAAATGGGGCTTTAGCTATGCAGACCCCAAATTTTAAGCTTAATTATAATTTCTGGCTTTGCTTATCACTGACACATTTTGAAATGGATGTTCTTATTTTACAGAAACTTAATTTATGAATGACTTACAACATGAGGTGTTCTGCCATAGTAAGAGGGACTACTCTTCTGAGAACTGAATAACATGCATAACTGTCTGACACATCATGCTCAGTGCATGCAGTCAGTCTGTCCTTATTGGTTTTGGGCCAATTCAATACCGTTGCTCTAAAGACACTGTCATTAGAAATGTTAAGAATTCAGTCATTCTAATACTCATAATTGCTGACATTGCTCCTCCTTAATTACAAGTAGCTCTGGAAAAAAGATGTCAGGTGGTTAAAAATCATCCATTGTCCAAGTGTATCTGCAACTGGTTTCAATTAGAGATCCTCTTTTGTGAGGTTCTCATGAGAAAAGTACCTAAAGCATTTCTGATAAACTATCAAATCTAAAATCTAAATTGATTTTTGCTATTTAATTAATGTGTCAATTTGAAAATTACAATTCAGTGTAAGTCTGAGCATCTGTTGGTTGTCATTTCACTTATTTCACACCTGAAACAGATACTTTTCCAAAATAATTTTAAAATTTGTTTGCCTTGTGCTTCTTCTTGGCAGAACAGTGTATATTATCAGCTTCCCTTTCCTGTTTTAGTCTGGGTCTCTAACACAGGGTTTAGAACAAAGTCAGCAAGGAGTTCAGGGACAATTGTGTCCCTGCAATTTTTTCTGTCTTTCTTTAAAATTGACTGGAGTTCAGATAAATTATTTAGTATTCTATTAGTTATCTGCAGTTGTGGATTTAGTGAAGATAGCTGGAAAAATTAACAATAAAATGAAATTTCTGTCTCTTTGCATTTAAGTGAAATTCCAGTATCTATTACACACACCAAAAAAACCTGCCTAAAAATAAGCAGGCTCCAGAGTAGCCCAACACCCTTTGTCATAAACCTGGCATTTAGAGATGTTCCTGCAAGAGAAACAGGAAACCTTTATTCAAAACACCTCCCAGCCCTTGGAGTCACTCCAAAGGAAAGGTGAGTGTATTTAGGTAGCTTCCTATATCAGGGTGATAATGTCCCACCTAACTTGTAGATGTCTACACGTGAGTTAGCTGCCCCACTACAGGTAGTGAGGATCTAATCAATTAAGTTTAAAGGACAACAAAACCGAAAATGGGTCCATACTTTAAGTATGAGATTAGTCACATCGCTGGAGTCTGCAATTCTGATAGCTGTCCCATTGGGATGGGGATTTGTGGGAGCAATAGTAAGAGGTGAAGCAACCCTTTTTTGGGGTTCCATAAACCATGATGGCCATGTGGCCTATTACAGCTGTGGATTTTTTTCCAAGTACATGACTTTGTTAATAATAAACACACTTCTTTTTTTTGGCATCTTAGTATTATCTTTCCACAACACGCTATTCAACAGTATTTAGTAACATTTATATCAGTTGTGAAAGATCTAGTTTTCATTTCCTAAAGATTAATTTTTGGACTGTTAAAGCCATATTAGGAAGACAGTAATAATATAGGTATTGACCGCTGCGCCTTTTCTGCAGCTGACCTATGATGACTAGTCCTGCCCTTGAAACTTCAACAAGAGGGAATGAACAACCAAGAGATACTTTTCTATGACTTCTCATTTCTTTCTTCCAGGGCATTGCCTGGCTTGGGAGCTAGCAGGAAATATTTCCTGTCTTTCTTATAGCACATTCTCCATGAGTCAGTTGTGGGATAAGACCAGAGCAAGCCCAAACAAAGAATGAGCTCTAGACTGGAAGGATAGCTGTACAGAGCAGTCTGCTGTGGTTTTGCCATGAGGTGTATGACGTGTCAGACTCATCCCCTGCCTTTGAGCAGAAGAGGTGTTTTAGTTTGGGACAAAATCTGGAGCCCATTTTGGAAAGATTGTTGAAGCTCTGTTTAATGGCTGGAGACTATTAGGCTTTTAGATGCAGAATGAACAAAGATGAAATGTTGTGATGTATCTGTCTTCTCTGTGTCATAGGCAATATTTAGAGTTAAGTCATCTGCAAGGTTTTAAGGATCACAATGCTAGATTGAGAGTGTTCACTTAGTATCTAACTGCAATAATGTATACTATGAAGAACTTTCAGGTATTCTAATAACCTAACCAGGCATAAAAATAAAAGCATTAAAGCATGTCACTTCACAAATTTCACTAGAAATTCAAGCAACAACAATTCAAATCTATAATGTAATTAATATTCTCAGTTTATTTCAGATGTCACATTAGCTGTTGAAAATAGACATGTTATAGAAAATGCTTGCTTTACACTTTTGCTGTTATAAAAAAAAAGCCAGTAAAAATAATAACAAGAGTATAAAATTATCATGCTGCAAAACTAATTAAATCTATAAGAAAAAGTAGTATTCCACCATCTTTTAATAGAAGAGCCTATGTTGTTCCTTAAATTCAATTTAATTATTTCATAAATTCCTTTACTAAATTTGACACTTCATCACATATTCTAAAATGTATAGTGTTCAGAAAGATTGTGAGACTAAACTTCCCATGATCAAACATAATCTGTTTATTTAGGGCAGAAAAAAAAAAGAAAATCAGTCCTGTTGTCTCCAGTTTTGCCATTTGTCCAACGAGAAAGGAAAATAGTTTCACAGAAAACATACAACAACCAAAAATTCCAAAGTAAATTAGTGACCCTGTGCCCTCTTTTTCTTTATGAGGCTTTCCATAGTCTGCCTCTTCTTTAAGTTTTCACTCACTCAGAACCCAAGCAAGGTCAGACTTGACAGTCATTTTAAGTTGCACAGGTGAGGCATACCAAGATTTAAATAAGTGGGTTTCTTTTCCCTAGGTAGCTTCAGAGGTTAAAATCAGAACTAGTTAAAGAACTCTTTATCACTCATCTTTTTATGCATTTTTTGTCATATTATAGCACACAAGATTTAGCCACAAAACAGATATGACAAAATTGCAAGGCTGCATTTCGATGTCACAGGCCAAAACAACATCTATGATAAAAAAAAAAAATCCATCATACAAGTAATGGAACCTTCACCTTAGCATATAAATGTTTATGAGTGCTCCAGAAAACATTTGCTCTATATAGCCTCTTCTAAAACAAAATTCTGTACCTGCCATACCATAGCTTTCTCATATAACTTATGACATGTTCTAGTCATTCCTGTAGATTGTTTTCATACATGGATAATGTTTTCTACTGCATGCAAAAGACATATTCAAAAGGTTATTTCAGTCTTCCTATTTTTATTTTCACTGAGATTTTCCTTTTATTTGTTTTTTTTTCCTCTTTTTCTCAGTCAATATAATACAACTCATATCTCTTTATTTAAATAACTGTCACGAATTTTTTTCCTCTGCATAAATCTTTACAGTCCATTTTATTTACTAAATAAAAAGGAGATATGGATACGCCAAACCAGTTCTTTCCAGTGCCACACTGCAGTTGTATGCAGGAGGCATACTAATTTTCCCAGACTATAAAAAGTTATTGTAGCTATTTTTCTCTGTAAGACCTCTTTGTTCACAAAACCTATCCTGTTCTTACGAGTCTCAATTCTCAGAGAATGGACACTGAGTGCACATTGATATCCAAAAGCAATTTTGTGGAAACTCTGTGCTTTTTAACTTGCCTTCCTCTGGAAATTAGGTTTACACAATTACATAATTCTCGTCCTTAACCCCAACAAATCTTGAGCCTGTTGGACTATTTCATCCTGCTTTAGCTGAGTGCCAGACTGCTCTGAGTTAATAATTTCCAAACAATTTAGAGAAAATTACTGGCAAGGTACAGAAGAGAGCACTGTTTTGGGTCTGGAATAATTCAACTCTCATCATTTACATGATCCAGAGGCCTGGCAGGGAGTATTACATGTAGGTTTGAACAAAGCCTAATATATTTTCTTTGCCCAGCTAGAACAGTTATGCATGTCAGAGGAACTTAAAGGTTAAGTAAGTGAGAAGAGTAAGCTAGCAGGTGTGGGGAAGGTGAAAGGAGCTGAGGAAGAGGAAGAGTTGACATAGGAGAAATCTGAGAGTCCTGTGAACAGTTTTAGGAAAGTGGTAGAAGGGATCTGGAGGGATCCCATCTGTGCATGGGATGCAGAGTGCAATGGCAGGGAGACAGGGATGGTATGCGGGCTATATGGACACAGGACAGACACAAAAATTTTAATATCTGTGTTAAATGAGTGGAAGGACATCAGCAGAAGATTAACTGAGTGGAGTTTTGGGAATTGCATTGAAAAGTGCAGTTATATTCCTGCCAAACCATTATCTAAAACAGATTAGGGAATCAAACATAGATCTGACATGGCTTGGAAATAGTATATGTGGAGAATTGCTTATGATCAGCCTATTCCCATGAGAAAAATGGTTTTTTTAAGTGAAGATGCAAATAGTGTGACCAAAAGGGCAGATCTAACCACTTCCTGCATATTTTTAATTCTTACAGGAAGGGGCCCAAAGCCCCTATACAGCAAAAATCATATGTTTTGTATACTAATGTTTAGAATGACTTTTCATTAAAGTATACTCTGAGTCAACAGTCAATGTAGTAATTTTGAAAGACTTCAGTCCTGTTTGAGACCTAACAAATGGATATTCTTTGCAGAGATCACTGTGGAGATTTACAGGCTAGAAACAAAACTTGTAAACTGCAGTATGATAAGCCTGAGAGATTAATGCAATTCTAAATTAAGGACCTCTAGCCAGTGCTTCCTCCAAGCATGAAACAAACTTACTAGTTTTTAACAGCAATGTAGATACTATACAAAGAGTGCACCACCCCAGGTAAATAATTCAACAATAGCATTACATCAAGCTAAGTGAGGATCAACTACAAGGACAGAATATAATCAAACCAATTTCAAATGGTATGGTAGTGGCGAGATACTTCCAGCAATAGCCTCACCCAAGTCCAAATCAGTACTATAAATAAACATTTATAATGACACAGACACAAAAATTCAAACTAACTAGTAATTTTTTTACTCCTACTATATACCTCAATACAACAGTCAGGATGAGAAGCAGAATTTGTAACAATGAGAGAATTATGGGAGGTCTGAGTACATTTCAGTTCTTTCACAGAACATCCAGCACTGTGTGGCCAAATTCACACAATCTCTATAGTCATTGTTTCCCACATTACCTAAGGGTGTGGCACTGACAGCATGGCATAGCTCGGGGTAGGGACAGCAAATGCTAAGAAATTTAGGCTTGGGGATGTCCTCCACCACTTGTGGTCAGGGCCACAGATGTAGGAACAGTGATCTCTCAGAGAAAGCATGATGCTCCTTCTAAGTCCTATAACTGTAGGAGAGTAGCTAGGGATACATTAGGGCGTTAAACAATAAATAATATGCATGTGCATGGTTGATTGGAAATAACACACTGTTAAAAACATTTCTGAGAAGTTAACTTGAAACAAAAGATATTTTGGGAGCTGAGAAAGGAAACAAGTGAAAAAGGAAGCCTGGAGCAAGGGTGCACGTAAGCTCCAGGGCCCTACAGGCAAAGTTAAATTTGTGCCTGTCTCTGTATGAGTGTGTATTGTAATATAACGAGGTGAGACCATACCTCTCACCTCTCAAAACTGTAAGCCTACAGCAAACTGCCCTGCTCATCCTACAGACTCCCTCAGGTTGCCTTGGTACAGAATCAGAATAAAAGACAGAATATATATGTAGATGCAAAAAATATTGTTCTCTACTTTACCTTAGGCTGAAGAAGGTGTAGCAGATTGACATAGTAAAATATTCTGTAACTGAGATTCTTTTAAACTGAAGAACAAAAAAGATGAAGGCAAGAATGCCTCTAAAGCCATTAAAAAGGGGAAAGTGCTTACAGGTGAGAGGTTTTTCAAAGCCTGCTGAGTAGAAAAGTCATGCTTATTTTTAACAATTTCAAATCAAAACCTACCTTGAAATGAAGAGAAACAGAAGTTATTGTTATTTCATTGCTCAGGGAAATAATACGCTTTGTACTGGAAACTAAGATGCTAAACTTACTTTGCATCTATACAGTCATTGGACACCCTCAGCAGCTCCCAGCTGTACCTGGGTATTCTGCTGATCAGGAGCATTGAGTACTTCTCTGCAGTAGCATATCATAATCTGGGAATTCTTGGCACCGATATTAATTGTTGTGCCTACATCTCCTGCATCTGTGCCACTCCAGTCACATAAAACCATTGAAAATCCACAGATCCTTCAGATGAGGCTTCCATTGCTGTGTAAAGATTCCTAAATCATACATATATATCTTTCCATCACCTCTTCTAATTCAATGCTATAGGGCAACCTTAGGAAAAAGCAAATACAATTGCATTCCAACAATTCCCATCTTCAGCTAAACAGGCAGCTGCTTCTATTCCCTTGATAACTACAAAGTAGCTATAGAGAGTGCTAGACCTCAACTGAAAAAGAATTTTTTTTAAAAAACAAATAATAAGAAAGAGAAAAAAGGAAAAAAAAGAAGGAAAAAGAAAAAGAAGAAGCTACCATACCCATTTTCTCTTATAAACATGCTCTATTAATACCTTAGCCACAGCTGACAAATGAGCATGGAGGTTATGGAATTTGATTAATACAACATGCAAAAGAATGTAATCTATTTTCATGCATAGCACACTCGCTTTTACCTCAAAACCTAAGGTAACATAGTTAACATAATAATTTCAGCCCAAACAGACAGGCAATAAAATATAAATTATCATTTAGACTCTCCTTACAGACACCCACAGATAAATATCATAGAATTACTAACAAAAAAGGAGATAATATATGAAGAAAAATAAGAAAATTCTGGTTTAGTTGTTGAAAGTTGTTTATATATGTGCTTTTGCTACACTGTTTCATAACATAAAATCATGTTTTATTTAGTATTAGGGCTAGGAGTAATACAAAATAAGGTTCAAAACTTTAAAATGTTGTATTGTTCTTACTAGTGTTTTTCTTATTATTCAACAGGGAAAAAAGGTAGTTTAAAGGAATTAATGAATTATGATAAATCAGGATATTTGGCATAAGATATAGCTATTTAACAGAAAGTTATATTTATAATTAGTTAGGGCCTAACTGTAACTAATTACAAAAGTAAATAGATTAAAATAATATTCCCCTTAGTTATTCTATATCAGAATTCCTGGATTCCGGGATGTAAAATTACTAGGATATGTAGACTGAAAAATGAAAGTGGTGCCACTGAGGGAAAATGTGTAACTTATACAACACAAAAACTACTATAGGAAGGAAAAACTCTTGTATCTGTATAGTCTCTGCAAAGCGTGGAATGCAACAGTCTCTGCAAATGTACTTACCCATTTGACACCCCACATTCCAGAACTGGTGAGGATTATAATTTGAAGAGGTTGTTCTTGTTCCTTTGGGGTAGATTCTTGTAATGAATCTTGAAGTATGTGAAACAAACTCTTTAGCTGAAAAACAGAATGATAAAACCTTGCTAAGAAAAACTTTATTAATAGAGAGATCCTATTTGAGCAAATAATAATAAAAATATAATAATCTGATCCAGCAATTTATTTATTTATTTTACACCATCAGTATATCATATCAATGTATTTATATTTTATGACATTTCTATATATATTATCATTAGTATACAGGCCACTCTGAGATATGGTTGAAATCCTAGTTTAAAACCTTAAAATGTGATAGTATTTTGTGTATATTTGAATGTGATACTATTTCTGTCCATAGTGCTGACTTTTGTTAAAGGTTCAATAATCAAGAATCATTCCTTCATGGAAATATTGTTTCATCACCTCTTTGTTAGGTAAATATATGATTTTTGTACTAAAGCCCACTGTGTTCTCATGGAAAATTGGAAAGACACAAACCAGGAAATTGATCAAAAAGCCCACTCATTCCTTTATGGTTCAATAGGGAAAAAAATCATCCCACGATGATCTTAGCTTGATTGCTGTTTTGAGGTTTAAATAAAATGACTGAGTAATCTCAAGATGAGTGAACAGTGCATTTCTAAAAGACACTTAATTGGTTCCTTTATAATCTTCAGAAGATGTTAACTATTCAAGTGAGTTGATTTTCCTCTTCCTAGCAGTGTTCCCTCCCACAAAGGCATAAACTAAACAGATGTGGATAACGTCAAATGACTTCTATCTACACTATTTCTGTTTAGTAATTAAACACAAAGCTTTACATTTCCAGGACCATCACTCTGATCCTTTCCAGCCTCTCTCCCCCCTTTTTTTTTTTTTTAATAGAACTGCTTTCATGTTCACTAGGTTGATTGATGGAGTAGCAAGATGACTGCTAGAGAGGACTCTGACTATG
>VZTQ01013043.1:546590-566754 GCA_013400755.1 Pelecanoides urinatrix
TTTTTTTAAAAAACAAATAATAAGAAAGAGAAAAAAGGAAAAAAAAGAAGGAAAAAGAAAAAGAAGAAGCTACCATACCCATTTTCTCTTATAAACATGCTCTATTAATACCTTAGCCACAGCTGACAAATGAGCATGGAGGTTATGGAATTTGATTAATACAACATGCAAAAGAATGTAATCTATTTTCATGCATAGCACACTCGCTTTTACCTCAAAACCTAAGGTAACATAGTTAACATAATAATTTCAGCCCAAACAGACAGGCAATAAAATATAAATTATCATTTAGACTCTCCTTACAGACACCCACAGATAAATATCATAGAATTACTAACAAAAAAGGAGATAATATATGAAGAAAAATAAGAAAATTCTGGTTTAGTTGTTGAAAGTTGTTTATATATGTGCTTTTGCTACACTGTTTCATAACATAAAATCATGTTTTATTTAGTATTAGGGCTAGGAGTAATACAAAATAAGGTTCAAAACTTTAAAATGTTGTATTGTTCTTACTAGTGTTTTTCTTATTATTCAACAGGGAAAAAAGGTAGTTTAAAGGAATTAATGAATTATGATAAATCAGGATATTTGGCATAAGATATAGCTATTTAACAGAAAGTTATATTTATAATTAGTTAGGGCCTAACTGTAACTAATTACAAAAGTAAATATATTAAAATAATATTCCCCTTAGTTATTCTATATCAGAATTCCTGGATTCCGGGATGTAAAATTACTAGGATATGTAGACTGAAAAATGAAAGTGGTGCCACTGAGGGAAAATGTGTAACTTATACAACACAAAAACTACTATAGGAAGGAAAAACTCTTGTATCTGTATAGTCTCTGCAAAGCGTGGAATGCAACAGTCTCTGCAAATGTACTTACCCATTTGACACCCCACATTCCAGAACTGGTGAGGATTATAATTTGAAGAGGTTGTTCTTGTTCCTTTGGGGTAGATTCTTGTAATGAATCTTGAAGTATGTGAAACAAACTCTTTAGCTGAAAAACAGAATGATAAAACCTTGCTAAGAAAAACTTTATTAATAGAGAGATCCTATTTGAGCAAATAATAATAAAAATATAATAATCTGATCCAGCAATTTATTTATTTATTTTACACCATCAGTATATCATATCAATGTATTTATATTTTATGACATTTCTATATATATTATCATTAGTATACAGGCCACTCTGAGATATGGTTGAAATCCTAGTTTAAAACCTTAAAATGTGATAGTATTTTGTGTATATTTGAATGTGATACTATTTCTGTCTATAGTGCTGACTTTTGTTAAAGGTTCAATAATCAAGAATCATTCCTTCATGGAAATATTGTTTCATCACCTCTTTGTTAGGTAAATATATGATTTTTGTACTAAAGCCCACTGTGTTCTCATGGAAAATTGGAAAGACACAAACCAGGAAATTGATCAAAAAGCCCACTCATTCCTTTATGGTTCAATAGGGAAAAAAATCATCCCACGATGATCTTAGCTTGATTGCTGTTTTGAGGTTGTTCTTAGGTTTAAATAAAATGACTGAGTAATCTCAAGATGAGTGAACAGTGCATTTCTAAAAGACACTTAATTGGTTCCTTTATAATCTTCAGAAGATGTTAACTATTCAAGTGAGTTGATTTTCCTCTTCCTAGCAGTGTTCCCTCCCACAAAGGCATAAACTAAACAGATGTGGATAACGTCAAATGACTTCTATCTACACTATTTCTGTTTAGTAATTAAACACAAAGCTTTACATTTCCAGGACCATCACTCTGATCCTTTCCAGCCTCTCTCCACCCTTTTTTTTTTTTTTAATAGAACTGCTTTCATGTTCACTAGGTTGATTGATGGAGTAGCAAGATGACTGCTAGAGAGGACTCTGACTATGGATGGCTGGCAAAAGCCTACTTGTTTTGATGCCATTCAGCACCATTCACTTAATCAACCATTGAATCATCTCCACAACGTGGTGGATGGCAGCTGGGCTGGCCCTGAATGAATGGGTCTGTGGCAGACTTCATTCTAATGGTCATTTACCTCTGTTCTTAACACTCCCTTAAGGCTATTGACAAACAGCTGGAGTTAAAACAGCAGAGGCTGCACTTTGTTCGCTGCACCAAATGGAGACGCTCCAGCACAGAATGAGTTTTGAGTAATTCAACTTGGCTGGTATGAAAGATCTGGTCCAATGGAGCAAACTGCCTGCTATGGGGTTTATTCATTCCATCAATGCGGACCATACATGGGGGGTGAAATCTATTCCACATATTTTCAAGTATTGACTGTAACTTTTAAATTATTTGATGCAGAAAACAATGGAACAAAAGATATTCATACATTTTGTAAACTATGTTAATATTTGTTCTTATAAAACTACAGGAAATTAAAGCAAACCTGGGTTTCAATTTTCCTCACAAAACCAACTGAAATATAAAAATGCAGTGCAAATGACAAGATATTTCTAAAAAAATGTTATAAAACCAACCAAATAAAATTGGACAGTATGTGTTTCATAAAATTTTAACCCTTCCAATGCCTAAGCAGTGAACCACAGCAACACTGTAACTTTTATTGGATTAAACCAAAAGAAATTACCTGAATGTTTTACAAATTTTCGTGCTTGAACCTCTCCAATTGAATTATTTTCATAGCACTTCTGATTAGCTAGGGAATGCTCAAAGCTCACAAACTTCTCAGATTTGGTATAAATCACAAGGTCCGATAATGCAATGGCAATTTTTATCTTCTTCAGCTAATAATCATAATATAAAATAATGGAAGAATAAAAAAATCACAGTAACACATATTTCATTATTATTATTAACAATTCAGAAGAAACTATAATTTTGGATTAATAAAGCATGGGAAAATGTGTCACAATTAATGAATATTTGAGCTTAAGATACGACTTTTGATAGTGAGAGTTGATCCAGTCAGAGACAATTAAAGTTATTGTCTCTATGTTCATCATAGCAATTGTAGGGTGAATGGAGAGATGTTTCCAGTGTTTCCTAGCACAGTGTTCTATTGGACAGCTTTATCATTTCCCTGTTTCTGATACTAGTATGTAAATTAACATAATTTTTCATGGCTCAACATTACTTATTTAAAATACATGTCCAACTATATTATTAAATAGATAAAGTACTAGGAAAAGTATACTGGTAGGAAGTACTTGGAGAAAAAAAAAAGAGCAGGACAATCTATACATCAATTATACAAACTCAACTACAAAATGTAGAATAACAGGAGAATATTTTACTGTATCAAGCAAATCAGTCATAGGTATATTCCTCCAAGCATTGCTCTGAAGTTAGGAAAATTCTGTTCTTCTTAATTAAGATGATAAGTTCTTTGGCTGAAGTCTTTGTTTAGTCTTGCCCCATTACCAAAGCAAGCAAAAGCAAAGGCTGCTGTATATTGAAGTAACAGAAATTTTACCGGGGTCTGATCTCTTAAACTGAGGTACTATATGTGACCTCTTCATTTAACTTAGCATGAACTTGTAAGATAATCAATGTTAGCAGCCAACAAAGAGCTGATGCTACTAATAGTGTTTACATTCCATTAAAGCTTTTGAAGGCAAATTCTCATCTGACAAAATAATAGGGATTGCCAGCTCGTGGCTCTTAAACTATGCAAAGTTCAAGTGCATTAATTATTCTGGGACTATGTCCCATGAGGAGCAATAGGAGTCTACTGGCACAGAACTGAATAATGCAACTCTCTGGATGTGGAAGGCAGTAACACAGCCAAAGCCAACAGTCTCACTAGGGTATATCTTGGGTGTGGATTCAAATGCTCTCACACCCTCCAACAGAGCAGGAAAGTGGGACATCAGAATGAATACTTCCACTCCGATAGAGTGGGACCCCAGAAACCATTTTCTCTTCTGCCTGTGAAACACGACCAAACATCTGTTGTTGCTGCTGTTGATCAAGATGTATGTGGTATATATTCTGGTCTGTAACATAATGTTACAAATATATGTGATCCTATTATCTGGAAATTTGGCCTTCCCTGTACAAAGAGGACTCCATCTTTCTCAGAATTTTTCCTTACTATCTCTCTATATCAGATGGAAAGAAAAAGAAGCAAAGATCTTGACCTTCAATCACTTAGAGAAAAGAAACACAGAGGAAGAAACACTGCCCTGAGAGCAGAGCAAAAATGCTACCCTGCCCCCAGAGAAAAAACACTGAGCTCTGAGGAGCATTGCCAGTCTATCCACATTCAGATAATCAGAGCATGATGTGCAAAAGTGACTGGATACTGGGTGCTTCCTGCCTGCTGAAAAAACTTGAACAAAGCAGTTTGAACCCTGATGGAGGAATAGATTTCCATGGTAGAGAATTACTATTTGGTTAGAAAAATAAGTAAGTTCAATTTGACTATTGAAAAGAAAATTATGTCCGATTTTTACACTCTCTTTCAGAAAGAGTATTTAATTTTAAGTCTCTACGTGATAAATGTATAAATACCTTTTCTATCATAAGTGCTTAAAAATGTTTTAGTGCAACCAAAACTCTACATCTAATTTCACGTATAAATCCAGAACAGAAGAAAATAGGGGAATGGGAACTCTTCAAAATTTCCATGATAGACTGGTGGACTGTGGGAAAAAATAGTCAGTCAACTCTGTCCTTCATCAGGAACTGCTATGAGTGTTCTCCATGCATAGTTCCAGGAGGGCCTTGAGACTAACAAAGCAATTAGGCAACTTTATCTTAGAACTATTGTGGTATTAAGCACCTGGGACAAGCACAAGACTTGAAAGTGAAAAATGCAGCTGGAGTTCAGGATGGGAGCACAGGGAAGGGTTGCTTTTTAGTTGGATACTAAAATATGCTCCAGTTTGGAGTGCCTTGTAAGAATCAGGAAAACTCTGAAACCTTGAGCTAAAACATATTATTTAAAAATATATTGCTCTGAGTAATTTTAAAGCCTACCTTTTAAATTTAGTCTCTATTTTAAGATAATATATTCCTTCTTTAAAAAAAAAAAAAAAAGCTGGCGCATATCTATGTGTTTTCTAAATTCAGTTGAGACAAAAGTTACCTTTGCCTTTTTTCGAGGTGGGGGTGACGATCTACGTTCACTTTTTCTTTTTGAGGAATCACTCTTTGGGTAAAGAGGGGCTTTTTCATCAGTCTCCTCTTCATCGGATATATTTTCAAATTCAGAAATTTCCCCTGTCTCACCATGACTGTCAAGACCTCTCCTGAGCATACCTTCCTCAATTGTTCCAACTTTTTTATTTTTTACCAGAATTTTGAATTTTAATGCCTGTAGAAAAGAGGTTAAACAGTAGAATTTAGTAGAAACATACTAGAATTATGTATGGACTAATTGTAGGTTTTCATATATAAATATTGTTTAACCCACTTTCAAAGCTGTTTATTTAGTATAATGAAGTGAGGTAACACAATGAAGTGAAAATAGATATCAATGAAGCAGAAGTCAAAATCAAGTAAAATAAACAGAATCTGGGGATCAAAGTACACAATAGAATGTGAATATCTAACGCCATGACAGAAAAAAGGCTCTCCACCACACAGATACACAGATGCTGAAACCATAAGTAAGATTAAGGTAGCAAGTTAAGTAAGTGTCAGAGGTGATGGCCAGGTAAGACACAGAAGGTGTATTTCTTTACTATGCATGAATTAATTTTTATATACAGACTTATAGACATTATCTGATATTAACTTGAAATTTTTTTAGCTATCATTGCAGCTGCTGGGAATTTGTTACCCTATTTGATTAGTGCATTTGTGCACATTTGTCTAGTGTACCAAATTAAAACTTTTGTTGTTATGTCATTACGCAGTGGATCCTCATGCTGATCTTACCTGGTCAGGGAAATTAACAGTTTGGTAACTTGTTGCCTAAGCAGTTTCTCTGTTTTTAAATGGGCATGTTTCAACTTCCATAATAAAAAATGTAGGAAAAAATTTCATTAAAGGTTATCATTTCTAAGAAGATGGTTTTCATCTGTGCACCTGAATCCTATGAGTATAAATTTCACTTAGATTTATGAAATAATATTCCTAGTAAAACAGCTATCATGTAGCACACATTTATCTATACCTCTGTACATGCGAACTGCCAGTGAGTAGCAGGACTTACTTAGGTTCTTGGAGAAAGTAATCCACAAAAATATTCCTTAAGTTTCATATGCACTAGTGAAAAGGAAGGCTATACTGCTGGGAAGATTAGAGAAACAAGGAACAAATACTTACACATTAAATAAAAGATAACTGAAATATTGTAAGGTATCCATTAAGTAAACATGAAAAGCATGGATGATAGAAACACGTATATAAAACCAAAGCTTTATAATAGAAAATAGAGCTGTAGCAAAGAAATAGGCATTCCATTTATTTACATTGCAATCTCCATTGCTAGTAATCCCCTTATCACTTCAGATCTTGTATTAGTAGTTTGATAGTGTGCCAGTGGAATGAGATATCCTATGCTTAATATCTATCAATGCCATGCTAGTGTAAGATTTGATTAGTCTCTCTGCACTGATGGTTCAGAATAAGGATGCTCTTTAATATTTCCTTCACTTCTTATTGATGCACTCATTTTTTTCTCTGTGATATTTTTAGAAGAGTTTTAATATGAGTAATTCTTCTCATATTTTAAAGAGTTCTGAATTTTCCTTTGCATCTTCATATTTCCCAGTATTTAAAAGTAATTCTATCCACTTTTGGTCTTGTATTTTGTTATTTATAGGTAAGATTTAATTCTATGAATTAAAAAAAGACCTGGTATACAAGGGAAAGAAAACCTTTCTATGGATATATTACTGCATCCTATACGTAACCTTGCTTTCAGTAAAAAGAGACCATAGTTTGTGTCATCATATAAAAATGGGCCATGATATTTTAAGTCAGATAGTTTCTAAAATTCTGTTTATGAACTGTTAGGAAAGATGTAAATACCCTGATGTAGGACAATTTTTTTTTTTTTCTATAAAGATAACATTTTAAAATCACAGCTCTCTTTTCAAAAACAGTTACAGAAAATACTCTAGCAAGAAGAAATTTTGCTATTTTTTGGCCAGAAGCAGATTCCAATAATAGTTAACCCAAATCATTGAAAGTGAACCATGAACTGAAAAAGACATGTCACGGATTTTAAGTCTGAGCTTCAAACAGAACTACAAAAAAACTTACAACAAATGTATGGTTACAAAATCAGTGACTATGTGAAAATCAAGTTCTTTAATTGGTAATCAGCAGTACTAAACACATGGCATCTTTTTGTACAAATGTCTAAATCTTTTAAGCAGATAATAAGCTGAAAGTCTGAACATTCACTATAACTTCTCTTTTCTAGTTTAAATATGAAATACAAAATATTTTTAAAAATAAATATTTACTATGTACTTACATATAAACTGTAAACATACTACAAAATTTAAATATGTAAAACATAACAGATCCTCCCTAGAGGACTAGGGGACTAACGCTGGCATAACCAAAAGCCTCCAAGCACAATCAATTGGAGCAAATATTTAAATAATTACATGAACAAAACTTAGTTATTGTACTAATTAGGCATTCTAGTCAATGTGATGTACAACACAAATCAGGCAGCTGAAGTAATACAAGACTCCAAGACAAAATCACAAGCATTTTGGAATGAATTAGGCAAACCCACCTATTGACCACTGCAATTAAGTTAAAAGGGACAAAATTCAGTCCTCAGAAACGTAGAGAACAAACCTTGGATTTGGGTCATGACTATTAAAAAGAGAAGAATAGCTCCTCCTATTTAAATTGAGCATGTTCTGCTCTCTTCTCCTTTCCTGACCAGCTGTAGTTGCTTAATAAGAAGAATATCAAATCCTGAAAATCTTGCTAACTAACAAGGTTAAAATCAGTTTAAAATTTTACCTAATTTTCTATTTCAAGAAATGTATTACTGACTTAAATACTGATATAGGGTAAAGCTGTGACACCTTCCGTGAAGTCTAACACAGGGTAAGCTTTTTAGGCATTGACAAAATTTATCTTGAATGAAAACAACAGGACAGTATCGTTAAGTACAACTGTTAAAAAAAACCCAACACCAGAATTCTTCAATGATTCAAAAAAAGAATCGTGCTTAGTGAAAGTTTGAATGGATGTCTTTGTGGCAGCCTTATAAATCACAGTTACTGAGATATTTCAAATCAATACTACCAGTAATGTGTGAGCTCTAGTTAAATGGTTATTAATTATATCAGGAGCACCTTTTTAGCTACCTCGTAACAAGCTTTCATGCAATACAGTTATCTAGTGAGAAGTCCCGTACATTGAAAATTCCAATTCTGTGTTGTGCTCTGTAGTATACAAAATACATCAGAGAATCTTTTTGAATGTCCTTTTATTAAAAATACAGAAAAGCAAAACATGCCTAAAGAAGGAAATTGGGAGGGGTCACACTAGCAGACTAATTTTCTGGATAAGTGAAAACCTGACACAATTCTGGGTAAAAGTGTATGTGTTCTAAGAAATACTCTGTCCTTAAAAACAATTTTGCAAGGTATTATTTCTCATTCACCTGCCAGAAAGCATCCCACTCAGGAACCAAACTTCAAAGATAAAGAGAGGACCAATTTGCTAATGGCTCAGAGGCTTGACCTGTTATAACTGTTGGCAGTAAGTTTAAATCCTATTGAAAAACAGGACCCTTAGCTGGCAATGCCTTGTCCTGTTTTACCTGAGGACTCCATCAGATGTAAGAGAAATATGAAAACACACATAGACTTTCCCAACCATGCAATCAAAAAGACATCTGATAGTAGTCTTGGAGAAAGTTCTAGTGCAAATGATTTTGCATTTCTTAGGGATATCTAAGGCCAAAAAAAAGGGGTGTAACTGATCCACAAATATGTTGCAAATAACACTATTAACCAACCTGCTGCTCATAGTTCAAGAATCTGCAACAACTCAGAGTCAGAAAGTAGCAGGGCCAGCAGCTGCACAAGGTGACCCAGGAGCTGAGGGTGACAGCAAGGCAGGCATGGGGCAATGACCTCACCAACTAGGGCAACCGTAAGACAAGCACAGCATGTCTGGTGATGGTACGCAAGTTCAGGAAGCAGTCCAGTGACCGCCAGACAAGTCACAAGGAAGGTCCAAGGTCAAACCAGGAAGCCGTATCATGTAAGTACAGAACGGCTGAGTTTGGAAGGGACCTCTGGAGACCATCTAGTCCAACCCCCTTGTGTAAAGCACGGTCAATAAGGGTTAGGGCTGTGTCCATTCAGGTTTTGAGTATCTCCAAGATGGAGACTCCATGATCTCTCTGGGCAACCTGCTCCAGTGCCTGACTACCCTCACAGTAAAAATTCTTTTTTTCATGTTTAAATGGAATTTCTTGTATTTCAGTTTGTACCCACTGCCTCTAGTCTTTTCACTGTGCACCACTGAGAATAGTCTGAGCCCAACCTAGACAATCAAGAAATTTTATGATATTGATTTTCTTATTTTTGAGGTCATCACCAAGGCATGCTACATTTTCAACATTGTTCTTCTCATTTTTGTAAAGAATAGAAGCCATAGACAGATTAAAAGGCAAAACAGTGGATTGGAAATGTTTTTGACTTGCTAGGAAGCAAAGATATATCTGATGCAAAGACTTGGTCAAGACATTTCCATATGTGACTTGCAGGTCAAAAAAAATAGGAATGAATCTCATCACTGAAGCAACAGAATTAAGTATGCTAAAGCAGTCTCGATCTTGAATTTCTGAGTGAAAATCTTCATGTCCTACTTTTTCAATAACAAGAAAATAAAAATATAAAACCCTATAAAGATATGGGAGAGGAAAATTTAGAGATGGTTAGACTGAAAATTGAATCATATAGTCACAGGTTAATCAGACTATTACCCTCTTGTCAGACATTACAGACAGTCAGTAAGAACCTATTTGTCGGAGATTATAGACAGCCAGGTACAACCAAGTTTTGAAAGTTTCTCAGTGAGGCAGGTCTTTACAGCGAAAAGAAGAAAGTGCAGTAGCAATATGAATCGCTTAGACATACACTCAAATGTTATATCTAGATGTCGAAGACTGTGGTTCTTGGTTCACCCAGACTGGTGCATTCTGGGAAAACAGTGACTATTCTGGGAAAACAGTGACTGCATATGGAAAGCTCCTTTGTATATTGAGTAGATACAGGTGAAGAAAAAGGTAAAGGAGGAGTCCTGGTGCGGTAAACATTGAAGATGACTTGTAAAATAACAATAGTTGCCACTTCACTTTCAGTTAACAATGCATCAATATCTCTTTACAACTTTGTGACAGGAAATCTGCAAATAATGAAAAATTCCTAGGAATTCATGTATATATCAGTGTAAGGTAGTTTGATGTACTACAACACAAAATAATTGAGGAACAATATTGTCCTGGTTCCAGCTGGGACAGGGTTAACTTTCCTCCCCATAGCCTGGGGATGTGCTGTGCTGTGTTTCGGTTCGGTATGAAAGGAGCGTTAATGGCCCATTGAGCTTTGGCTGTTGCTGGGCACGGAGCAGGGCCGGGCTGGTGGGCCCAGCTGGCCAATGGGGTATTCTATACCATGTGACATCATGCTCAGTATAAAAACCAGGTGTTGGGCGGGGGGGCTGGCGCGGTTCGGGACACGCGGTCAGTGAGCAGTTGCATTGTGCATCGTCTGCTTTGTATATTCTGTTATTGTTGTTGTTCCCATTTGCTATTATTGCTGTTCTACTTCTGTTTCATTTCAATTATTAAACTGTTCTTATCTCAACCCTTCCCGATTCTCTCCCTCATTCCACCGGGGGTGTGTGTGTGTGTGGGTGTGTGTAAGCGGCTGCATGGCATTTATTTTCTGCTGGCTGGGGTTAAACCACGACAAATATTTTCTAAGTTCATCTATCACTTTACATCAGCATAATCCAGGAGTACTAGTGCAATCGGCAGAGATCTCTGGTGCCAGTCAGTGATGCCAAATATAATTTAATGTGGGAACTGACTCAAACGACCTGATATTCCAATGAATATTAAAGGAAGTTCATGAAGTCTCTTTAGAAGCACCACAGTGGCCAAGATTGCAAGGAGAGGATTGTAGTGGCTCTGTTGCTTTGGGTGGCAAAATATCTGCATGGGAAGGAGGTAAGAGGATAGGTACAGTAAAAGAGATTGGTGAAGCTCAAGGGTGGCCTCAGTTTATCTTAGTGGATAAAGGGTGTGTGAAAGAATGAAACAGTGCAAAAGCTTTCTTTTTCCTCTACCCCACATGTAGAGGAAGAATTGTCTGTTGAGATGCTACAGAACACAGTAACATTCCAGGGAATTAACAGTACTAGTATAGTCAGCTGCAGGGTGAACATATGACTGAGGCCACAGAATTAAAAAACCTCTTTTCATGAAATGTTCTGGGTTTTGTGTTTCAGGGCAAGCAGGTGTTGAGAAAAAGTGGAGAGCAATAGCTTTCAGTGACCATCCAATTCTCTTTTCTGGACCTTCTTGTGATTTTCACTTAGACTTACAATGGTAGGAGACATCATGTGTGAGCTGTGGTCCAAGGAAGAACCTAAGACTGGATTTGCTCTGCACTTTAATCCTTCTTCCAGACACACACAATCATCTCAGCTGACAAAGGTGTAGCTCAAAATCTACTTAGAAAAGGAAGTAGGAGATTGATCAGACAACAGAGGAGAAAATAATTTCCTTGGAGATCTCCAGATCTCCAAGATCTAAATAAGAACCTGTAATTGGCAAATGTTTCTATGAAGTGTTTGGAGAAATTATGTCATATTCCACTTCATGAATAGACAAGGGCACCATTTGATCCGAATTTTGAAGAACATTGAGAAGTGGGTACTAAAAGGAAGCCTTGCATGAGCTGCAGGTACCCCTTCATAGGAGGAGCAAAAGTAGGAACAACAGTAGCTGTCAGATGAGGAGGAGTTCCCACCCAAAAAACATAATGGTTCAGTCTCATGTGACAGGGAGAAGCTAGATGTTGAAGGTCCATGCCAAAGAAATCTGAGGGAAAAAGGAAGTAGAGCTGAAATGGTTAGTCCAGAGCCAAATCTTTGAGGGAACCTACAAGTAGATGGTTGTTAAAAAAAGCCTGGCAAAGAAGGCAATAGCATAGGTCATGAACGCAAGAGACAACAACTAAGTGATCAATAACTTGTCATGACACAGACAATGAGGGCTTGAAAGACAGACATATGCCCATAGCATTTATAGGCATGTGAGGCACATGTGGAAGTAAAGAGGTTTATGCTGTGTCCCTAGGGGTATTATTAGATTGGAATGTTCTCTAACAGAGCATATTATAAAAAATGTCTCTGTGGTTATTGTCAATTTCAACAGAGTGAAAGACCCTCTACACTTTCAATCCCTCCCAACTTCCTTGCTAAGATCCAACCAGAAAGGAGGAGGGGGGAGATCAGCTCAAGGTAGATGAAGATGACAAAAGAAGGTAAACAAGTTTGTAGGGAAAATGAAGGTAAAACACTGTAACTCTAATCCAAATACCTTAATTTTTAAACTCAGAGTAATTGAATTCATATCTCTATCTCTATCTCTATTTCTATCTATATATATTTACACACTCATAGTAAAGTGACTTGAAGTATATTTACCTTAATATTGAGCTACTTTAGCATGACATTCATATTCATTTATAATCAAGACAAGTAAATTTATTAGCATATAAGCAATTTACCACCTATTTTTATTTTGCTTTAACATAAGACAGTGTAACAGTCTAAAAAAAGAAGCAACACTGAAGAAATCATAATTTTAAATTAATATTTAGAAAAGACTTTAAAAGCATATCCAATAAAACATGCTAAGGAAAATCTAATAATCTAGGTGAAAGGAATGTATGTTGGCCACAGAACATGCTGAACAGGACTCTATAAAGAAAACTTAAGACCTGTTAGGCCAAATCAGAGCGTATAATGATTATTTTTTTAAAATGTTGCTTTTTGCTATATTTTCTATTTCTTTTTTTTATTTCAGTATTCAATGAAAGATACAGGTTCACATATAAATATAGATGAGTTACATAGGAAAGTTTCAAGAGGAAACTGATTTCAAAGCTTTCCCTTTTTGTTGTGTATGAATATAATATAGATACAGTTATCTGATAAGATTTTGCTAGTAAAAGTACTCATGTAGGCAGGTACACCAATTCCCTTGAGTGCATTATTCATAGTAATTTTTTTCAAAATGAGTTATCAGGCTATCGGTTGTATCAGCCTCTAAGCAAATGTATTTACTGTGCTTGAGTGGTGCCAATGAACACTTATCATTCTGTTGAACCAATCTCATATCTGAGCAGGTACAATGAACTTTAGTCAACCTGACACTTACTATATTTTATTAGATTTATATGTCTAAATGTCATGTTTAAAGAACACTGCCTTTACTCTGTTACTGGTGTTAACACTTCTGATACAATTTTCTTCCTGGCTGGCTTTACCAGTTGGGTTCCTATAGAATCATACTATATGTGACAGCTTCTTCCCTAATCTTGCTAGTGCTCCATCTTGAAAAAAGTGGAACAGTAAATGATAGAGGTGACAACTATTTTTTTTTACACTAACTGGGAGTCCTTCTCACGAACAGCATTTTAAATCCATCATTTATGGTTCTGTTACATCTCTTTTGCACTGCTTAAGTGAAACAGGCTTAAGACTAAGTTCAGCATCTGGCTCACTCAAATATTAATGAATTTACCCAGGCCTTGAATATGCACAAGGTCCTAAGCTTTAAGGATATGATGTTACTAAACTCCTTTTGAACATGGACCAAAAGTGGTTCTTTAAAAAGATGCTAGCCAAAAGTCAAGCTTACTATTCTATTTGCAAATTCAGTCATAACTACATATTTCCACTGCAAAATAAAATCCTAATGATTTTTCTTATGTGCTTGATCAGAGCAGCTAAGAGAAATGGAGGTGATCTTAATCCTTGTTCATTCTCAACATAATGATTTATTAAATTCAGACTTTTATAAATCAGCTGAGGACAGTGGTATTATTTAGGTAACTCTTACATCTTACATAGATGTGGAATACATCTCACGTAACTTTAAAAGATTATTAAGTTCAATAGAATGAATCTCACCTAAACAGCATACATTTAAGTGAGGAATAAGTATGGAACCCAGTAACGCATTTTCAGGCAAAAATTCTACAGAGCTGACTTATGAAAACTCTAAGCTATGGAAATATGAAGTATGAATTCCCTATATCACAGTAATCATATGGTAAGGGACATATCTCATAGAAAGTAGTATTTTTAAGTGTGTGATTCAGTGTCTCCATGGTTCAGATGCATTACATTGATTTTGTGTTTGTTACAGAGGACATATGATCCTTGGACATCTATCAGATTGGATGCAGCTATGCTTTGAGAAGCTTTAAAACAAACCCTCATGTTTAATACAGTTAATATTTTTTTCTAATTTACATAACAATTTTCAAGTTTGCAAAGTGATATTGGACAGTGTGATACAAAAAATATAATGCTACAATCTAAAAAAAAAGTTGGCTTTACTGAGAAATTTATTAAGCTATATTAAATATATTTATGACAACATTGCTAAGAAAATATAACAGTATGGTAATACTTTATCAAGACTTTTGGATGCATGATTTCAAAAATGTTTTTTCCATGAGAAATTCTTTACAAAAATACATCTCTGTGTGTGTTGTCTTTCTCTATGACAGTGTTTCCTCCCCACATTTTAATTTGCATTGTTCCTTTTTCAGTTACTGTAAAAAAAAGTATAAAATATATCTGATATATCACTGATGACAGTGACAAGCCTGAATAACTATTTTGTATGTATGCATGTATTCGTGTTACAAGAGTTTAAAAAAAGTCTTTTGTCCTTGAAACAAAATTATGTGCAAAGACTGGAACAATGGGAATTTATTTGTTTTAGTTTGCAATAAAATTTTCAACACCCATCTAATTGCCTCTTCTGACTTCATATCCCAGGGGTCTCAAGCAACCAGCTGAGAAACACTGCCTTAGGGAGAAACGCACTGAGAAAGAGAGGTTGTTTCTGCAGTAACAGAACTCAATGAAATAGTTCCATCCACAGTGCTATTGACAAAAAATGTAGATTCAGTTTTCCATTTCAATAACATGTTTAAATTTCAGTAAATTATTTCAATCTAAGGGACAAAAAATAAAGTAGCAGAAAACAGATACACTAACATGTTTAAAGTGAAGATTTTAAAATTTTGTTTCAAAGCATAATGTTGTTCAAAAACTTATACTTTCCTCTTCTAAAACTAAAACACTGGAAGCTTCATTTCAGAGAAAAGGAAGAGATAAGAAAAAGGAGAGGAGAGGAGAGGAGAGGAGAGGAGAGGAGAGGAGAGGAAAGGAGAGGAGAGGAGAGGAGAGGAGAGGAGAGGAGAGGAGAGGAGAGGAGAGGAGAGGAGAGACTCTGTTTAACCTCAAAATGTTAACTTTACAGTTCAACACAAACTTTGAAGCTATGCATTATAACACAATGTTTCAATAACTTAAAATTTCCAAATTTAAATTGATGAGGTGTTTGCATAGCTCTCAGACTCAGAGTTCAGATTCAGTAGTACTTCTACTATTCTTGGCAAGTCATTCCCTGTGTATGTATCTGCCCTCTAACTACCACATCTCCAACATAAGACTACTGTAGATGAATCACACTATGATAACTTAATTCATATTAAGTAAGAGTTTACTTTTAAAAAATCAATCTGAGTTTCAGTAGTTTCAGTATCGCTACTCAGTTTTTGATATGCAGGTTTATTCAGTGTTAGTAAGGATGGTTCAAAATAACAAGACATATTACTACGGCTGCCAAGTTTCCATATAAAATAAACTGCAACCCACAAACTTTACTTAACTGTATTTGTATACAAAATAAAATAAAACTTTTAATGCATCCAAAGCACCAGAAGTTGGATTGATGTGAACTGCAAAATGTAAGGCTTTGCAAAAATGTTACAATGTTAGCTTTTAACAAATACGTGCTTCAGCATTGTACTGAAAACCGTTTTCCTTTAAATAAAAACTTCCATATCAATCTACATGATTCATTTTTGCTTTTTCTGTTTTCTTTATCTTTTCGTGTGGGGTTTTTTTGTGTTGTTTAATTATTTTTTTCTTACCACCTGAAGTCTCTTTCAGACACCAGATAAGCAGTTTCATAAATTCCATTTCAGAAGATTAAAAAAAATACTGAACCCAGTTTTTTTTTCCCTATCTTTCACAGAAAAAAAATGCAATGTTATTACCTCAGGAGAAGGTAGTTGAGTCACCACTGTATCACCAATTGTTGAAGTAAGAAGTTTGTCACCTAGAATACTTTCTAAATAGTCTGCCATTACTTCCTGTTGCTTAGGGCTGCAATGGTTCTCCAAAGACAGTACAATTGGATAGTCAGATGCCTGGAAATACAATTTAAAGGCTTTTATTATTAATAAATAAAAAGAGGACTACTTGATTTCCCAAAATATATTACAGAAGTCCCCTTGTTAATCTGTATTTTCCTTTATTTTCAAAACTTTCAGAATAAACAACTTTCAGTTTTTTCAGGCTAGTAACACAATAAAAAAGCTCACAATATTTACTGAAAAGAGAAAGCACAATTGAAGAAGAGGAAAAAATGCATCCTCAGGAAGTTAAGGGCAGGTTAAAACAGGGCTAGATATATACAGAGATGAAAACAACAACTAGGGAAATCAAATGAAGATCAGTTAAAAAGGACAGCATACTTCATTAGAGAAACCAGGTAGTATCTGTGCTGATCTTTGGAAAGCACATATTGAAGTGCATTTGTCCAATAATCCATAGAAAATAATTTATCAGAGGTATTTAACATACTGATTAATGTTGGGTGTAAAGAAAGTAGAGAGAAAATAAATGTTAAATCAGCCAAAAATCAGGCTGATTCAATTGCACAAGGCAGAGTACAACCTGGAAGCAAAAAGCAGAATTTCTCACAGAGTTAATGGCTCAGCTGATACAGAGAGTTTCTAAAGAATGATGCATTGGCTACCGTGTGTCTGAAACAGCCTTTCTCAGCAAATGAACTTACAAAGAAAAAAGGAATTATAATGTCATCTGCCAGAAAAGGAGGATGTGGTAAAACCTCCCAGACACACTAAAGCATAAAAAATTATTTAAGTTGATTTCAAAGGAGACTTAAAACATTCTGAATTCTAAAAACATCAATGTTGACCATTTTGGTGTTTTTCAAAATTAAAGAAATCTTCATCTCTTCAGACCTAATATCTGCTATTCCCAAGAAGCTTTATTTTGCACCTAAATGTTATATCACAACTGCTCTGAAATTCTGTTGACTAAGTCATCCCAACAGGGAATTATCACATTGGGTAGATGAATTTTTTAGAAATAATGACTAAGTTTTGTGAAAAATAATTTCAATAAGGGGAAGTAAGGGAAAATAAAAATAGAAAACAGAATTATTGCAATTTTCATGAACCTATAGGAAGAACTTGGAAGCTTTGACATAATCATGTACCTTTAAATTTACATCTGACATATTTTAGTGATAGCTCCTGTAGTGGCTGGTATCTATTTTAAAGGACAATGAAAAACCAATTATAAACAAGGCAAAATTGGCTTTCAACTAAATATTAATTGTAGGCACCAGTTTACTGTAAGTGACACAGATTTAAAATATTTCTCTGTTTGGTGGGGCAGAGCGTTTGTTTTGTGTATAGAATTTCCTCCATTGTTTACACAGCTTTGTTATGAAAAGAGAGAATTGTTTTGGTTTGTTTTTAAAAGGTAAAATCAGATTCTAAAATTGCTATTGATAAAGTAAATGAGGATTTAATGTCTTTTGCTTTAATTTATGGCAGATTTTAATTGACTACATTTCAAGTTTAAAGTATCCTTAAAATTTGCTCAGAAATCATTGCCTTCACATGAACAAGATATGCATTTTTTTTTATAATAGCACAAACTTTTCTTGGGACTCTTTACACCTTACTCATCACAGTACTCAAGCAAGACAGGTGAAACATGGGAAATTGAGTACAAATTAGAGAATGGCTCAAATGAGACATGTCCATTTAGACTGTGTAAATAAATCTCATAAGTTGCCAGTAATACTGGTGGCTACTAAAAACAAATACTCTGAATAAAATCTTTGCTTGGACAGAAACTAAACTGTCAATTTCTAAGGGAAGTACCATTTTGTGTTTATCCTGTTTTTACACTTTTCCCCTGAGCATTTGCTATTGACTGCTAATAGAAGCACACCTTAGCCTGGATAGACAGCTGGTACGAACCATTACCTACTGTGATTTTATCATCTTACTGTACCTTGTGGCTGTTAAGCGAAGTTTGTATTATAGTTATGTACAATATGCTGTGCATTAGCAAAAATGGGTGGGTTATATCTAATGGGTTGTGAAGAACAGAGAAATAAAACCATATTTTTGTTTTCACTATCTTTTAAAATCAGAGACTAATTAAATTTTATATAGAAATCAGGAAAAATATAGCTTTGCTTAACTCCAAGAAGGTTGTAAATATATATGTATAAAAATCCATATAAATATATGTTCATAGGTGTATACATTCACACACATAATGCTGGCCTGAATACAAGAGTTATCTTAATAGTCATTCAGGACGTCATTTAAACAGGAGTTTTGCCAGAAACCTATACAAAAGACTGAGACAGTGCCAAAAGCTCTCCAGCTTTTGCTGCTTTGCCAGATAGGCAGAAGGGACATTGCCCTAATCAGTCGTCTGACAAAAAGACAGCAGTAGATGGTAACCTTTATCAGGCCTTGAATTCAAAATAGACAAGAAATGGAAAACAGTTTAAGTCTCAAACTCTGCTGTAATCTAACATTTTTGTCTATTTTATAAACTCAAGCATAGGATATAAGACAGACTGATAGCAACAGAAGAATAAATGAAGTAAAAAAAATTAAAAGATATAAAGGAGTAAAACATCAGACTGATTCTGAAGTAGTTGTTCACTTTATATTCAGTCCTTGCTTAAATGACCTCTGGTGAAAATTCTACCTAACAAGCTGAGTAAGCCCTTTTGAATTCCTTGCACCAAGTTTTATTTATAGTCATTATCAGCAAAATATGTCTACCGTTCCTTAAATAAAAAAAAAAGATATTAAGAACAGATAGCACAATTTTCCCATAATTTATTTCAACAATGGCCACTGCCACAAGCACTATCTCTGTTCCATACTTTTTTAGCCTCTAGAATCACTGACAACAATGATGTCCATGAGCTTTGTTAAAGCCACCATCACATTTTAACCAACATATATATATACACACACATACCAGAAATGCATACTTGTCTATCACTTGAATTACAGAATGAAATGGAATTTTGCTCGTTAAGGTGTGACCGTGATACACAACAGGTTCATTGTTTGAGCCATCCCAGCAGTCAATTTCCAGGCAACGACACCCTTGTAAGAGAGCACTTCAAAAGAACAAGAGAAACAGTTTTACAGTCAAAAGAAAGATACCACACTTTCTTACACAAGTTGCGTATTCCTGATTACAAGCGCGTTGAATAATTACAAAAAACACTACCTTTTCATCACAAAAGAAAAGAAATCCTATAGAATTATACAGATATGAGACAGAGCTATATTTTCTGTTGTTTATCTTAGGCATGTTAGGTAATAAACTTTATTAGCACATTAAGGAGTTACATAGATTATCTGAATAACCTCCATTAAGAGACTAAAATCGAGGGTCAAAGATTTAAATAAAAGAATTTTGGAATGATAGCAAATTGTTGCTTAAAATAGAAGAAATGTTTGAAAAGGCCTTTTTTATTACTATTCCAGGATTTGTCTGCAAGTCTGAGAATCATTAGACTTAACAATAACAGCATTGCACTTACAGAATCAGGTTGTGCTTGATCTTTACATAATTCAATTGTTCTCCCCCCACCTTATTCCTAAGAGGGAGTGCTAAAGTTTCTCGGATGTCTTAAATTTACTGTGTTTTAATTTTTAATACGTTAATGGCACCCCTTAAAGGTCTTAGGTTTCTAATATTTGGCTTGTTACTAATTTAAACATTTCCTGTAGAATATTTTACCTAATTACCAATCTGTCTTTTACATGCTGCCCTTTAGAATCATAGAAT
>VZTQ01013044.1:7944-32596 GCA_013400755.1 Pelecanoides urinatrix
CCTCCCGCACTGTCCCGCCCCCCGCAGCGCCTCGCTCCCGCACCGCCTCTCGCGCTGCCCCTCCGCACCGCTCCCGCCGCCACGCCCCCCCGGCGCGTCATAACGGGGCGCGGCCCCCGCCCTGCCCCGCCCCCTGCGCGTGGGCGCGGCTCCACGGCTCTGACGCCTGCGCCGCAGCTTCCGGCTTTTTCGCCCCCGCCGGCAGAATGGCAGCCGTAGCCCGCGGCCAATCAGGCGGAGCATAGCCGGAGCGGTGCGCCAATAGGGGGGCAGCGAGGGCGGGCTCAGCGCGGCGATTGGCCGTGCCTCGCCCTTAAAGAGCGGAGCGGGGCGGGGCGCGGGGGGGGCACTGCGGGACGTGGCGGCGGAGCGGAGGGCGGGAGGGAGCAGCGCCATGACCCGTGAGTGTGGGCCGGGACCGGGGCCGGCGGTGCCATGACCCGCTCTGCGGGCCGGGGCCGGCCTGGGGGGCGGGGGGGGGCGGTGCGGTGCGGTGCCGTGACCCGTCAGCACGGGACCGGGGCGCGGGCTGGGCCGCGGGGCCGGGCCCCGGGCCGGGCAGTTCTGAGGCGGCCGCGCCGTCGCAGGCGGGAACCAGCGCGAACTGGCGCGGCAGAAGAACCTGAAGAAGCANGTGTCCCCCAGCCGGGTGGGAGCGTTCGTGGCCGTGTTCCATGCTGAAGAGGAGGGATGGACCAAGCTCGGCTGTTGCGGTGTGGAGCAGCTGCATCTTCGTGGTGAGGAACAAAGGTGTGGCCTGGCCTGTGAGGGCTCCGTGAGCATCACCTGGGGGTCAGAGCAGCCAGTGGGACCCCGAGTGCGGGCGTGAAGGGAGCCTCGGGGGCGAGGTGTGGGCAGAGGGAGGTAAGGGGTACATGCCCTGGGGAGGATGGGATTGCTGGAAGCCTAGAGGAATGAAACCAGGAAAGGATTGTGCTGGAGAAGGGTGGGCTGTAGTGAGGGCAGGAGGGAGGGTCGGGGCTGGTCATAGGGAGGCGATGCAGGTCTGGGACCGGGGAGATGGCGGCTGGGCCTGCACACGGACTGAGCTGCTCCGCAGCACCTCTGTGGGCACTGTCGGAGCTGGGGATTGTCTGTGGAGAGGATGTGAAGCTGCAGCTGGCCCATCTCCTGCGCTAGGTCCAGCAGCAGCGTGGAGCTGCCCTCAGAGAGGTGCTGAGGTCCAGTCCAGCGCTGTGGGCTTTGTTCTGTCCCACTGTCCTCTTCACTTCCCTGCAGGGCCAGAAGCAGTGGTGTCAGCCGGTCTCCCCGCCTTGGCAGGATGGAGTCCGGTGGCTGCAGCAGGCCCTGCGCAGTCCAGAGCTGGATGCTGCGACAGGCAGGGCTCCTCACCGAGCGAGGTGCAGCACAGCTTCCACCACGTTGGTGCCGTCCTTGGCGCTGGTCTCGCAGAACAGGGAGCTGTGGGCCTGGGGGGAGCAGTGGGTGTTGGTGGGGTCCCTGCCACCCTGGGAGCCACGAGGCACGCCTGCTCACCATGGCCAGCTGCTGCCCGTGGGCTGTGCAGACCCCCTCTGCCTCTGGCAGGCCAGGCCGCAGGTCCATTTTATTCCCCACCAGCATGAGTGGCAGCGGCCTCTCGGTGGCCTGTGGGAGAGAAGGGTGGCTCAGGGCTCCATGGAGCTGGCAGCCTCTGAGAGCCACAGAGCTCTGCTGCGCACACCAGCTGCCTCCCATCACGCCTGTGCTGCGCTTGGGAGCAGAGTGCGGTTCCAGACCGGACACAAACACCAGTAGAAGGGAAAAGCTGGGGGGAAGTACTCCTGCTGCTCCCAGGGGCTGGCCCTGCACCTTGATTAGCAAGCAGCCCAGCTCACTCCTGTCTTGCTCCTGCTCCCCCAGGACTGTCAGGGGCATGGCACAGCCCAGCCCTCCCCGAGGAAGCCCCAAGGCTCCTGCCCCTCTCCGTGAGGGGTGGGGGGGCTGGGTCCTGTAGGACTCTTCCCCTACCTTGATGTCCTCAATCCACTGACGGACGCTGAGGAAGCTGCTTGGGGAGCTGATGTCGTAAAGGAGCAGCACGCCGTGGGCTTTGCGGAAGTAGGATTGGGCAATGCTCCGGTACCTGGGACCAGGAGTGTCACTGCTGTGGGGTCAGGCCAGGCCTGCTGCCCCAGGGCTGCCCTGCTGCTGGTGTGGTGACTGCCAGCCCGTGGGGCTGCTGCTGGAGCAGGACCTGGCCCTGGCTGGCCCGGCATGGCAGCAGGAGCCCCAGCCCCTGCACTCTCACCTCTCCTGCCCGGCTGTGTCCCAGATCTGTAAGGTGGTTTGTTCTCCATCTACCAGCAGCTGCTTTATCTGGAAGTCCACCCCTGCTGGGAGGGACAGTCAGGTGCTGCTCCTGTGCCTCTGCCCTGGCCTGGGTACCCGGGGTGCTTGGGGGGGTGGTTCGTACCGAGGGTGCTGGAGATGTCTCCTCTGAACTCATTCATGCAGAGGCGCAGCAGGAAGCTGGACTTCCCCGTGCCCCCGTCCCCCGCCAGCACCAGCCGGTACATGGGGCAGGGAGGTGTGGGTTCCTCTCTCCTCTCGCACTCCTGGTGAGACAAGTGGCAGTTGGGGGCCAGCATGGGGCGTGGGTGTTCCTCGGCTCCCCCCAGCCTGGCCCTTTGCACCGGATGGGGAGTTGCCGGTTACCTCCGGCGCGAAGGCAGGAAGCTTCCTCTTGCTGAAGTGCCTGGCAGAGCAGCAGGGTCCCTCTGCCTTGCACGTCGCGGGGTGACAGACACCACGCTGAGGGGCCTGAGCCTGGAAGCTGTGGGCAAGCAGACCTCTGTCCCTCTTCCCAGCCCAGGACACTGGGCCGGGGGCAGATCCCTCACCTTGGTGCACCAGTGGGGGCTGGGGGGGGGGCGTCCTCTGAGCTGCGGCTGCCTGTGCTGCTGAGCGAGGAGGCTGTGTCTGTGCTGGAGGCTGAGCTCCGCTGCTGCCCGAGGCCAGCAGTGCTGTGGCCCAGGTCTCTGTGCCCCCTCGGCTGGCACAGGAGCTGCATGGGGCCCTCCAGCCCCAACCCAGCAGGCACCCTGCGCCTGGGGAGGCAGAAGTGCCTGGGGAGGTGCTGGGACAGCCAGGGAGCCCCAAGGACACCCAGCGTCACAGGGCTTGCCAACAACAGGCCTGGAGGGATGTGCCAGCAGCTCTGGGCAGGCTTCCCAGCTGCCCGTGCTCATGGCTGCCCCGAGCAGGGCAGCGTCTCCCCGACAGGCGCCCGGCCGTCCCTGCGGCAGCAGGGCAGGCAGACCCCCCCGCCTGCAGCCGGGCTCAGCGGGCACCCGCCGGCAGTGCCGCCTGCTCGGCTGCTGGAGCAGTGCACGGGGCTGGCGCTGGGCCACCTGCCAGCAGGGTCTCCTGCAGAGCCGGGGACACCCCCGCCATCCCCTTCCCCCAAACGCCACCTCCTGCGCCGCTGGGCCCGCTCGGAGAAGTCCCCCCGCAGCCGCTCCAGCTACGCCTGCAGCTGGGAGACGCCGCGCTCAGCCTGGCGCAGGGTGCGACGCAGCCGATCGTTCTCCTGGGCAGCGAGACGGGTCCCCGCTGGGGCACAGCCCGGTGCACCGGGGAGCCCCCGGGTGCCCGGGGCTGCAGGTACCCCTGCCCGGGCCCCTCCCGGCCCTACCTGGGCGATCTCCCTGAGCTGGTGCGGCAGCCGCCCAACGCCCATCCTCGAGTCCCCCGTGGGTCCCTCCATCTCCTGGGGAGGGAGAGGTGAGCCACAGCCCCCAGGGTAGCCCCGCACCGGGCTCTGGGCACTGCAGACCCCCGCCCCTGCCGCTCCCAGTGCAGCCACCGCCACCCCGGGCGGGGACCCCGCGGTGGCTGCGCCGCCGCACCAGGGTCGGGACCGGGCCAGACCCCAGCGCTGCCCGCCCCGCGGTGCCACCCTCACCTCCCGCGCGGCCGTGTCCTGCCGGCTGCGGCGGGCCCGTGGGCGCGGGGTCCCGGCCGTGGGTGTCGGTCCCCGTCCTGCAGCAGCCGCCGCCGCGTAGGGCCCGTCGGGCGCAGCCGGTGCCACGGCCCCGCGGTGCTGCCAAGCCCCGTGGAGCCGCCCCGCCGTGTTTGCTTTACGGGCGGGGCGGGGGCCCGGGGCCGGCCCGCAGTCCTGCAGGAGCGCCGGTACCGTGCCCTCCCACGCAGCCGGGCTGGGCCCTCCCTCATGCCCCGGCTGGCTCTGGTACCCACACCGGCAGCCGCACCCAGCGCCTCCGGCTCTCCCCAGTCTCCCCGCCCGCCGGGGCCGCTGAGGCACTGGGAGCTGGCAGGTGCCGGGAGCTCTGTTCATCTGTCCACACGTCCGTCCATCCTCCCCAGGGCTTTTCTCAGCTGCAGAGACTGGAGGGGGTGGAGGGAGATCTGGGGGTGCTGTGGCCACGGTCCCCAGGGAGAAGGGCAGCTGCTGTGATGGGACAGGATGGAACAGGAGCAGCTCGAGCTGGTGCTGGGCATGGTGCCCATGGGACCCCATGGCCTGACACTGTCCCTGCTGCCTGGGCAGATGGTCATCTTGGATTCTGTGCCCTGACGGCTCGCAGGCGCCTTTTGGGCTGGTGCACCCAGCACCGTGTTGTGCTGGAGCCATCCCTGTGTCCTGGTGGAGGGCTGGCTCCTCCAGAGGCTCAGCTGGGAGCGTGCTGCGGGCACCGGCCATGGGCTGAAAGCCCTCCCGGAGCCCCAGACCCCAGGCCAGCGCTCCCGGCTCTGCCACCCCCCTGCTTGTCCCCCCTCTCTAGCAGAGCTGCCCTGAAGGCACCCTTGGCCATGACTGCTGCATGGATGGGGCCAGTGCTAGGGCGCTGCAGGCACCTCCATGCCCAGCCCCATGGCTGCTGCCTGCATGGGGGCTGCTGGCACAGGCTGAGCTCAGAGTTTTATGTAAAAATGTATTCAAGGAGCTATTTACAATGAGCCCACCGCCAGCGGGTGAGCTGAGACGCAGAGGCAGCCCCAGGGCAGGGCAGCTGGTGCGTGGCAGGAGCCACCTCCCTGCCTGGAGGGATCCCGGCAGCAGCCAGGGCTGAGCACCCACCATCCGGGCTCGCTCTGGCTGGTCCCTCGGGTGGTCCTGGCTCAGCACAGGACTGGTGTCCCTGGGAGTGCCCACCTCCTGGGTCTCCCTCAGTCTCTCAGATGCCGCCGTCTCCTGGGACAGGGGGTCAGGGGGACCCAGCTGGACCCAGTGGGGCCAGGGCACAGGCACAGGGCATGGCAGACACCAGCTCCGGCTGCCGCCGTGCGTGGGGCTGGGCACAGTTCATCCCGGCAGGGACTACGTGGAGATGCTGATGCGCTGTGGGGCGCGTCGTCGCCGCAAGACGCGCAGGGCTGGGCTGCTGCGCCGGTGCTGGGGAGAGCTGCGGAGGCAGAGGGGGCTCAGCAGCAGCCACAGGTAGAGCAGGACGCAGGCCCAGCATGAGGACACCTTCACCCAGAAGGTCGACCAGCTGCCGTGCGTGAAGGTGGTCTCCAGCACCGCATTCTCGTAGCTAGTGGGAGAGGGCAGACGTTGGGTGCCCAAGAGGCGCTGACATGGGGGATCCCAGCGCCAGCTGCAGCTGCCAGGTCACCCCATGTCCCAGCAGCCGCATGTCCCTGGGCAGGTCCCACCTGCCGTGGAGCCTCCCAGCCCCACAGACCCCAGCCCATCTCGCTGCAGCATGTGGCTGCTGGCTGCCAGCTGCCGTTGGCAGGGCCTGTTGGTCGAAGCGGTGCAGGTCTGCAGGTGCAGAGCCGTGCGCTTCCCCAGCAGGCACCAACTCGGTGGCACTGACACAGCCCGGAGCAGAGGGCCGGTGAGGAGTGCAACGCTGCAGCCTGAGTGCAGAGAGCAGGTTGGAGCTGGCAGGGTGGTGACGCTGCAGGGGGTGACGACGCTGGGGGGTGACAATGCTGGCAGGGCTGCAGTCCTGGCTGGGTGCTGCACTAACAAGAGGGAAGGGGAGCGAGAGCAAGGAGGGCTGGGCAGCAGCACGGGACTCTACCTGAACCAGTTGGTGAGCGTCATCATGACGTAGAGCGAGGCGAGGAAGAAGACAAAGTGGAAGGCTGAGTAGCTGTAGACCACCCGGTCTCGCTCATCCTGGATCATGCACTGTCCCCCGGCAGTCTCCTCCACTTGCTCACACGTCTGCTCGGTGCCTGGGAGAGCACAGGGGCACGGCAGCTCCTGCATTACCTCCTCGCCGGCACCCAGGCTGGGACACAGGCACTCGAGGGTGTGTGTAACTGCACCCACCCTGCACCCACCTCTCAGCTCCTCCTCCATCTTCTCGGGGCAGCAGAAGCAACAGGAGGGTTTCTGCAGAGAGACCAGTGCACTGGCAACTGCTGCTGGGGCAGGGCAGCCCGGGCCCATGGCCACTGCTGCTGGGCTCAGCCCTGCTGCAGGATATGGCCCTGCCTGGTACTGGGGCTGCCTGGCTCTGAGGAGCCGGCACAGGTTGGGGTGTGCCATGGGAAGCCCCCCGTGCTTGGCTGGACAAACCTGCCTTTGCCCCAGGCCTGGGGCTGGGACGGGGGCTGAGGAGGGCTTGGGGCAGCAGGTCTGTGGTGCCTGTGGCAGGAGGACATGGGGCACAGCTGGGGGCGGGCAGCATCCATACTCACTTTAAACTCGAAACTGTAGACTTTGACCATCCAGAAAGGCCCAAAGACCTCAGCGAGGTAGGAGGCTTCATTACTGTGCCCGGGAGAGAGGCAGAAAGTATAATATGGGCAACCACTGCCCTGTGCCAGGCCCCCAGCCTGTCCCATGGATCTGACGCAGCTGAAGGAGACCTGCCGTGCCGAGCCTGGGGTCACTGCGCTGCCCCTGCCCATCTGCAGATGCCTAGCCTGCTCTAGCCCTGCCATCCCTCCAGACATCCCCCGGCTCCGCTGGCCGTGCCATAGGCGGGGGACGGGGTCCCCGTGCGGTGCCTCTCGGGCTGGCCATGCCCGGAAGGGACTTTGTTGTGGGCACGCTGCCCGCCCCGCGCTGCCGGCACACGCACCATGCGAAGAGCACACAGGCGTACATGATGGTGGCCCCCAGGACGGCGACGGTGGTGTCCTCCGTCTGCAGGTTGTCCTGCCGAACGCCTGGGAAGCAGACGGTGAGGTTCTGCCCCTTGTAGAGCACTGCGGGGAGGCAGACGTGAGATGGGTGCGCGCCCCGGTGGGGGGGCTGCCAGCGGCAGGCGGGAACACCCACCTCTCTCCGGGGGACGGCTGGACAGTGCGGAGAAGGTGAGGTACATCACGTAGCAGCTGATGATTGAGGACTGCAGCAGCCCTGACCGCGGCTGCTCTGCAAGGATGGGGTCAGAGGTGGCGCCGGAGCCCCAGGAGCGCCATGAGCTGGCGGATGGGCTCTGCGTGGGCCCCGGGCAGCCCCCTCCCGCCACTCCCCTGCGCCGAGGCACAGGAGGGGCCAGTGGGAGCCCTGGGGATCTGGGTCCTCCCCAGACGCCCACGTGCTTGCCCTAAGCTGGGAGCCCATAGCCACCCCCCCCACCCTAGGACACAGCTGGCCCTGCAACACGGTGACCCCTGCTGTGCCGTGCCATGCCGTGCCGTGCTGTGCAGTACTCACTGAGCCGCACACAGGGCGTGATGGAGATGAAGGACACAATGCCGCAGAGGCTGCCGTTGATGGTGAGCAGCGCCTTGTTGAGGTGGCAGGCGGCCGGGTGGGTGTAGTACTTGTAGAGGAAGGAGAAGGCGGCGGAGGCAAGGGTGTAGAAGGCGGCCGTGGCCAGCAGCACGGCCAGGTACCAGCGCTTGTCCTGCGCGGCGCCCGTCAGCCTGCCGGGAAAGCGGGTGAGGGTCAGCAGCACACAGGTGCCCGCCCGGCGTCCCGGCACTCACCAGTTCTTGTTCCAGGTGTGCGCGAAGGCGGTGATCAGCACAAGCTGGATGAGGATGAAGGCGAAGCCCCCGCAGACGCCCGTGTAGTGCCAGGCTGGAGGGAGAAGGCAGAGGTGGGGCCAGCCCAGGGGGCACGCGGGGGCCATGGGCAGGGCCTGGGGTGCCAGCTCGGGTGGGGAGGGGAGACGCACCTTGGATGAAGCCATCCTCGGGGATGAAGAAGCTGGCGGCACAGAGCCCCACCAGTACCAGCAGCTTCAGGAGCCAGAACCTGTGGGGCAGCGAGGATCTGGGAGACAGGGCCCCCGGCAGCCCCCAGCCCCTGGCAGCCCCCAGCAGCCCCCAGCCCCTGGCAGCCCCCAGCAGCCTGGCCCAGCCCCACGCCCCATCCCCGTACCCGTTGTGGAGCTGAGCGCGGCAGTCGGCGCTGGAGCGCACGTTGAGCAGCAGGGCAGCCTGCGCCAGATGGAAGCAGGCGGTGCCGAAGCAGACCCGGTACACGGCCGAGGAGCCCACCAGCCGCTCACAGTCCGTGCCCCCAGGCAGGTGTTCGCACAGCACCGCTGAGAAGGGCACCTGCAGCCACGGTGAGCAATGGGACAGGGCTGCTGGTGTGCCTAGCACTCCTTGGTGCCCATGGCACCCAGCACCCCTGGACTCCTGATACCCCCAGCATTCCCAACACCTTCTCCATCACCAGGTACCCCTGGGACCCCCAGCACCCCTGGCACCCCCAGTACGCTGGGCAAGTTCTGCATCTTCGGTACCCCTTCTTCCTTGGCACTCCCAGCAGCCCTGTTACTCCCAGTATCCTCAGCATCCCAGTACTCCTGGCTCCCCTGGCAATTCTGGCACCCCCAGTGCTCCCGGGACCCCTAAGTGCCCCTGGGATGTCTGGTACCCCAGCATCCCCAGCACCCCCACAGTACCACTGGGACCCCCAGCACCCCTGGCACTCCTGGCACTCCTGGCACCCCAGCACTCCCAGCACCCTGGGTGTCCCAGCTCCTGCCACCACCTTCTCCCTGACGGCTTGGGCCACGGTACGGGACAGCATGAGGCAGCACACGGCAGAGGCGAGGACATGCAGGAGTGTGTAGAGGATCCGAGTGCCCGTGGACGCACGGAGCCCACGGCAGGAGCTGCAGCCACAGCCGCAGCACAGCTGGGGGAGCACGGTCAGCAGGGACCCCACGGGGCCAGAGCTGCCCCTGAGCCCAGCCTGGCACTCCCACCCCAGTCCAGCCCACCCCCAGCCCCGATGAGCCCCTCGGTCCCACCTGGCAGAGCAGCGAGTGCAGGAGGCGGCCGTGTGCCCGTGTGCCCGCCATGGCCCGGCTTGGCTCTGCGCAGCCCCCACTGCGCTGATGGGATTAGGGGGATTGTCGGCTCGGCCCGCCCCTCCATCTGCTCGCTGCCACCTCCCGACAGCCACCATCGGGGCGCTCTGCAGGGAGTCTGTCTAGGGCCCGCCAGTGACCCCTGGCCATGGGGACCCCCGCCTGGGACCCTGGCCCCTCACTGGGCAGGATGAGGGCCTGGCAGCTGGCTTAGGCATGGACTGGCATGGGGGGCACGTGAGGTCTGCGGGGTGCCATCACCTGCGATGGGTGGTCCCGGAGCAGTGCTGTGGTGCTGTGTGGGGTGTCTGGGGGGCGTGAGGGTCCCAAAGGGCTGGAGGGATGCAAAGGCACCCGTAGGGACCCAAGAGTGTCCTTGGAGAGCAGGGGCTGCACGGGCAGAAGGACGGCAACAAGCACATCCAGCCGGGGAGCAGGATCTCCCCAAAGTGGGCAGAAGCTGGGGACAAACTGGAGGGATGTGGGGGACCTGCTGCTGCACCAGAGGCCCTGTGCTGGGCCTGGCTGGGCTGGCATCACCCTCCTTCAGCTCCTCCACAGCTGTTCTGGCTTTGTGCTGGAACAGCCCTGACAAGGCGCTGCTGTTTGGGCTGCCGCTGCGCAGGGCTCGCCCAGCATCAAGGCTCTCCTTTCTTCCCATTCTCACCCGCAGCGAGGAGGCCGGGGTGGGCAGGAGGCTGGGAGGGGACAGAGCCGGGACAGCTGGTCCCAGCGGCCAAAGGGATGATGGTCGATGGCACAGCGTCGTCCTCAGCAGTGAGACTAGAGGCAGAGGAAGAGGAAGGTTTTGTCTCCCATCGTGGCTGTTGCTTGGAGACTGGCTGGGCAGCCGGCTGCTGGTGGGAGGTGATGAGCGACTGCCTTTGCAGCGCTAGGTTTTGTTTTATTTTTCCCCTTTCCTTCACAGTTAAAGTGTCTTTATCTCGACTTATGAGTGGTTTTGCTTTTGCTTTTCCTATGCTCACCCTGTTCTGCTGCGGGAGCAGCAAGCAGCTGTGTGGGTGCTTGGCTGCTGGCTGGGGTCAGCCCACCACAGCCCCCATGGGATCCCACGGGACATTTCAGGCTGGCTTGTCCCTACCTGCATGTTCCTGCATCAGGAGTGGTGGGAGGCCGGGATCAGGATGGGGGAAAAGGGCCCCGGAGGCTGTCACAGGGGTGGGAGCAGCACATGGTGCAGCGGGTGCAGGAGATGGAGGAGCTGGCACAGGACCGACAGACACAGGTCCAAGTCCGGTACAGGAGGCTGCTCTCAGGGCGGGTTTCTGTTTGACTGCCTGGCAGGTTTGCCAGGCCAGCGTGGCACGGCCGGACGTAGCCCCAGGTGCCATAGGGACAGGGCAGGAGGTGCCGTGGGGCCGGGGCAAGGCCTCAGTGCCAACCTGGAGCGCTGGAAGCGGAGTCGGCCAATGGCAGAGCCCAGTGGCAATGGTGGCGCAGGGTCCCCAGCTGCCTGGCGAGGCCAACGAGTCAGACACGACCTGTGCTCGCCCGCCCCGCTCCCGAGGACGCTCCCACGTCAGCCCAGAGGTGTGCCGTGGAGCCAGCGCCACAGGCAGAGCCCAGTGCTGTCCTCCAGGGTCGGCGGAGAGGGGCTGGAGCAGAGCGCCATGCTGCCCTGGTCAGCAGCGCCGGGATCTTGTGAAGATCCCCTGGGCTCGCTGCGAGGGTGAAGCAGTGCAGGGGCTGAGGCCAGAGACGGGGCGGCCTCTCTGCAGATCAGGGCAGGGGCCAGGGAGCGCTGCGCCTGCGGCACTTCCCCCTGGGGTCTGCAGGCCCCCCCATGTCCCCACTGCTCCAGCCTGGGCTCCTGGCCCTGCCAAGCGGGCAGAGCAGGCATGGAGATGCCACCATTGGCCCCCCAGCGCCACGGGCCCACAGCAGCGTCCAGACGGCACCAGGGCTGGCTGGCTGCCCAGGCGGCCCTGGCAGCTGCGCAGCCGTGTAGGGAGGAGCGCTCCTGGCACCGGCAGCCCTGTGAGCACCCACCGCCCCACAACCGCCCTGGCAGGGACACATCCCTCTGCCATGCGCCTGGGTCTGCCTGCGCTTTTGCCTTCAGCTGGCAATCCCTTGGCTCCTGCCCCGGGAGCTGAGGCAGCCGCTCAGAGCGGCACGGGGGTCTGTGTGAGAAGGGCTCCCTGCCCCACAGCACCCTGAGCCACTGGTGCCTCACATAGCGTGGGGTGCAGCCTGTCCCCAGAGGGGCCACGGTGTCCCCGTCAGGGCGTGGTGGGACACGTGCGGTGTGGGAGGGAAGCGGCAGCGGCAGGCCCTGCTCTCCCCAGCCTGCAGCCAGGCGCCATCCCTGCCGGGGCCGCACTGCAGGTACGGCCTCCGCCGGACCAGCACCAGGGCATGCCGGGGGCACGGCCTCAGGACACACCGGCCAGCGGGCACGGCCCCGGGCCGGCCACCTCCCGCTTCCAAGCAGCGCCTGGGGAAGCCAGTTCGGCCACCGCTTCGGCGGGCGGTGGCGCGGGGCCGGTCCCGTCCTTCCATCGCGTGTGACTGCGGCGGGAGCCAAATCGGGATCCCTAACCCTCTTACACGGCTTAGCGCCCGCCCGGCCGGCGGGCAGCCCGNCGGCGCGCGCCACTCGCTGGTTCCGGCGGCGCACGTGACCGGAAGCGGGGAGCGGCGGGATGGCGGCGGAGGGCGACGTGGAGCTGGAGCTGGAGACGGAGCCCAACGGCTCCGGCGGCGGCGGCGATGGGGCGGGCGGGCGCGCGGCCGAGAAGCCGCGGAAGCACGACAGCGGCGCGGCGGACCTGGAGCGCGTCACGGACTACGCGGAGGAGAAGGAGATCCAGGGCTCCACCCTGGAGACGGTGCGGCGGGCGGGCGGGCCGGGGCTGGGCGCTGCCTGCGGGGGGGGCGAGCCGGGCCCTCAGCACCGCGCCTGCACGGCCGCCGCGGTGCCCGTCCCGGTGCCCGTCCCGCCGGGGCGCGGCGCGGCGCTGACCCGCCCGGTGCTGCGCAGCGCGGTGACTGCCCTCGTCCTGGCAGGCCATGTCGGTGATCGGAGACCGGAGGTCCCGGGAGCAGAAAGCGAAGCAGGAGAGGTGACTGCCCGCGCTCGCTCGGGACTCTGGGGAGCGGCCCGGCCTGTACCCGTCCCGCCCCTCGGAACGCGGCCCGGGCCCCGGCCCGCGGCTTCCCTGTCTGACGGCCCACCCCTTCCCCGGGAACGGGGGCGGGCGCCCGGCCTCCTCCCAGAGCACCCCCCGCGTTGCCGCTCCCGCCCTGCTGCACAGCCGAACGAGCGGCCGGGGTGGTGATCGCCGGGGCGGTGATCGCCGGGGCTGGGGCCTGTCGGTCACTGGAGGTTTGTCTGTCTCTTGCCGCAGGGAGAAAGAACTGGCAAAAGTGACCATCAAGAAGGAGGACCTGGAGCTGATTGTGAGTAGGGGTGAGACGCCGGGCGGGCGGTGGCATGTCCCAAACCTTGGGTGCAGCTGGCGTCTGGTCACCGAAACCGCACCGAAAGACGAGGCTGGTGCGCACCTGCCCACGGCACTGGGGCCGGGCGGGTGCGCAGCTGGGTGGTCCCCGCTGCCGACTCCCCAGCCCGGCCCACGACACCTTCCTGTGGCCGCTGTATGGGGCTGCGGCTGTTTCCCTGCAGATGACGGAGATGGAGATCTCACGGGCGGCCGCCGAGCGCAGCCTGCGGGAGCACATGGGGAACGTGGTGGAGGCGCTCATCACCCTCACCAACTGAGCGCCAGGCCCGCCGGGCGAGCGCTCCTTCGGACGCAGGGTTGGCTGGAGACACCGTGTGTTACCTTACCCAATAAAGGCACTGGTGGGAGCGGGCTGTCACTGTGGTCCGCACAGCGCCGGGTGCCTGCCCCTGCCCGGCAGGTCCCACAGGGCAGGTGGTGCTGACGAGCAGGGCCTGGCCTGTGGGAAGGCGTGTGGCGTTGTGCTGGCAGTGCCCGGGCACCCCCGCGACCGGAGCAGGACGAGGCGACCCGCCTGAGCGCCGAGACGTGCCGCTCTTCCTGCCTTTAATCTTGGCCCCCCGGGGCGGCACAGGCAGCCGCTGGACGGACCCTTGTTCCGGACTGCAGGAGCAGTGGCTCCTGTCCCTCCGTTGTCCCTGCTCACGTGCGGGCGGGTGCACCCAAGGTCTGGCAGGGGAGCGCCGCGCCGGCCCTTCCCGCCTCGGTGAGGCTGGCCGTGACCGGAGGCACGGGGGCTCGGGTGAGCCAGGGCCTGGGCGAGGCGGCCCTGGGCAGGGTGACAGGCAGAGACCCCCACCCCCCGACTAGTGCAAGCTCTCGGGCCCTGGAAACGCGAGGAGCTTTGTTAACGTGCGTCTCCGTCCTTGGGGAGCGCAGCTCGTGCTGGGGCAAGGGAGCAGCGGCGAGCCAGGTGTGGTGATGGCCACCCTCACGCACCCTGCCTGGCCCGGGGCCCCCCGGGCTGCGCCAGCCCATCCTGGCTCGCAGGAAGGCGCAGCACAGGACAGCTGCATTCATTCCAGAGACAACACAGCCGGAGTGTGTAAGAAAAGGACCGCTTTAATCAACCCCCCCAGGTAGAAAAGCCAAGCCCTGCAGAAACAGGGTGAGGAGATGGGGTCACCGCTGTTCCGCACCAAAAAAGGGCCCAAACTGACAACAGGGAAAGTACAAGCAATAGGGAGATGCTGTGGGCCAGACAGGTATAAAAGTCCGTTAATTCCTCCAAAAGTGGGTGTGCTGGAGCTGGGGGCGTTGCCGCGCTCCCGCACAGCCCTGTTGGGCGCCGCCGAGGCTCTCGGGGCAGCTGCCGGTGGGATGGCGGTGCGGCTGCGGGCCTGGCCAGCACGGACAGGCTGTTGTCCTCCACGGCACCTGGGCCAGGAGCCTGCCGGGTCTCCGCAGCGCGGGGAGCGGGACACCTCGGTGGCAGGGCAGGCGTGGCGCGGGGGCACAGAGGAAGGGCTTGTCACCACACGAGTCATGGCACGGCGCTGTGTCCCTTCTGTCCCTGCCCAGGCCCCCGGCAGCTGGCAGAGAAGTGCCCTGCCCGCTCCCTTAAGTGGTTTTTCGCTTCTTGGCTGAGGGTCTCTCAAAGACGTCCCGTACGCCCGCTGCTTTCTGCTTAAAGAACTTGGTGTTCTGCGCGCTCTCCTGGCCCCAGGCAGAGTCGAAGGAGGTCGTATCCTGGTCCACCAAGTGTGTGTATTTTGTCCGCCCCGAGCGCCCGAAGTTCTTGACCTGGGGAGCAGAAGAGCTCATGAGCAGCCGTCCAGGGAGGATGCAGAGACCCGCAGCTCCTCCCTACCCAGCGCGTGAGCTCCTGCCCCCGCCGAGGAACCACGTCCCCTTGGCGCAGCACGTGGCTGGGCGCCCTCCGGCCAGCACACCCACCTGCATCACTTTGGGCAGGATGGTCTTGTTGAAGTGGTCCTCGAGGGTCGGGGCGCTGAAGTCCCTCTTGTACACCTCCTCATCCTCATCCTGCAGGAGAAGGACACGCCTGCTCAGCCTGCAAGTTTCCAGCAAGCGCCAGCAGCCGGCAGAAGCGGGGGAGCCACCAGAGGCCCGTATTGCTGCTCTGCCGGGGACTGCCGCGGTACTTGCAGTCCTGTGAACCCACTGCTGAAGGTGGGGGACACGAGCATTGTCCCCCAGCCCTGCCCCTGGCAGCCACCCTTGCGTCCCCGTGGGGCCACTTCTCCAGGCCACAGCCCACGCAGAGCTGGCTTGGTTCTGGCAGGGTCCATCAGCCCAAACAGCAGCACGGGGACAGCTCTGCTGCTTCGGCTCCATCTCAACTGGGAACCCTCAACCTGAGGTGCTCTGGTGGGGCAGTGCAGGCCCGCTCCGGGCAGGACTGCGCCCGTCCTGCTGCGGCTCCAGAGGGCGGCTGCAGGCCAGTGCCTGGCAGGCCGCCGTGCTGTCACCGCTCACCCTCTGCCACAAGAGCTGGCTGAGCTCAGATCACCTCGGTCGCTTCAGCCCTGTGCTGCCTCCGAGGGCTGGCTCTTGTCCCAGGCACCCCCAGCCCCATGGGGGGGGGGCTCCCCAAAGGGAGAAGACGTCCCCGTGGTCTCACACAGCCCCTCCGGTGCGCAGGCCCAGCCCCTGCTGCCAGCGCGGGTGTGCCCAGGCCCTCGCAGCACCACTCACCATGAAGAAGGCGCCGCGGTGGTAGTACTTCTGCAGGAACTTGTATTTGCCCTTTACCGCCTTGTTGGTGATGACCTTGCCGTTAGCCCGAAGCTCGGCCCGGCGCTCCTCCTCTGTCAGGTTCCGCATGCGCTCGATCTCCGCCTTCTCCTTCTCCATGCTGCGCGGGAGAGAAAACCCTGAGCCTGTGTCCCCACTGCACCTTCCCGGGACAGCCGCTGTCACCAGCTGCCGTCCCGTACGTTTACTGACTCCTTAGGGGAGCAAAGGCACCCCGAGGGCGGGCAGGAGAGGCTTTGGGCGCTTGGTCTAGCTAAGACCGAGCTGCCAAAGGGAAGCCTGAGGAAGAGATGCCTCAACTGCCCAGGGGCCTGTGGGACCTGGGGCTGCGAGCTCTCAGCCTCGTGTCTACGCAGACAATACTTACGCTTCTCGTTCTTCACGGTCCCGTTTGATACGCTTTAGCTCACGTACTTTCCAGGCCTCATACTCCTCCTCATCGTTCTCATCATCTGTATCAAGTGCATCCAGTGCTGCCAGCGAGCGCTTGTTCTCCTCCAGCTCCTTCTTCGCTTCCTCTTCTACGATCTGCAGCAAGGCACAAGCTAAGCTTGCTGCAGTGACTGCCGCTGCCCCCCGCTGCGACCCCCAGCCCTCCCCTCGGCACCTTGAGCGTGTACTTGCGCCTCTCCTCCGCCAGCCTCTTTGCCTCCTGTTCCAGCTCCTTCTGCTTCAAGGCTTCTGCTTCTCGCTCCTGCACTGTGATCCGGTCCTTCCTGCAGGCAGGGACCACAACAGCCTTCAACCTTTCCGTGAGCCAGCACAGTCGCTCAGCTCCTCGCAGACTTCCCCCCCTCCTGCACTGCAGCCGCGTTCAGCCTTCGCTCTCTCCAAGGACAGGCTGAGTCCCAGGGCTCTCCCCTTTCCGGCGCTGCCCGCACCAGGGCTTACTGCACCGTTCCCCTACAGCTGCAGGCGCACACGCGAGTGATGGGGGACCAAGCCACCAGCTACGGGGCACGGCCTGCCAACGGCTTCCCTTTGCCCGAGGGCGCCGGTCAGACCCTGCTGCGACAGCCTGAACCCGCAGCGACCGACGAGGGGCTGTCAGTGCAGGGATCGCCCCTGGCTCCCGCCACAGCACGGGAAGACGACCACGGCAGCAGTGTCTGCTCCGCCCCCAGCTCCCGACTCCCAGGGCTGACCCATGTGGCCGCGTCACCCACTTGCGGATGAAGACAGGTTTGAGACGCGGCTCCATTTCATCCTCGCTGTCCGTGTACTCCTCATACTCAGACTCTGACTCAGACTCTTCTCCGGATCGACCCTCATCTTCCAACTCCATCACTTCCATCTCCTCGGTTTTCCTCTCCTGTGCTCGCTGGCGCATCATCCCGCGCCGACGCTCGATCTCCTGATGGAGACAAACACAGAGGGGTCAGACGACCAGCCCCGCAACCGCTTCCCTCTCACTCTCCTGTCCGACTCGTGCAATGCCTGGAGTGTTAGTTACAACATGATACGCCTGTCCCTCTGGACGCAGGGTGGCCTCTCCCGGCGCCCCGTCTCACACAAGAGGTGTAACCCACAAGTGAAGTCACGGCCAGCCATGACAGTTGTCCAGCTCCACCAGAGAGCCCACACATCCATGCAAAAGGCAGTTCCAGCCTGTGCCGTTCAGGGGCTTCCCTAGGCCTGATATTGGGCTCTGCAAGCGCACCTCATCATCAATCTCTTCCTCTTCCTCTTCGCTGGTGTCCTCCCGCTCCAGGCGCCAAGCTTCCCCCTCCACCTCTGAATCACTTTCTCCAACCACTTCAGGCTCCACAATTTTACGGTGTCTTGCCAGCCTGCAACAGACACCCATTAAATGACAGCACTTCGAACGTAAGGAGGCTGCAAGAAGTTAACTGTTCATGAATCGTTCCTAACGAGGCCGTGGCAAGCGGTGGAACTGCCGAGTGTGGGCAGAGCCCACCCGTTCTCTCCCACGAGGCTGCTGAGCCCAGCACTCACCGCTCCTCCACATCTTCGGCGATGCGGTTCTGGAGGCGCCGGAGCCGGGGGTCGTTGGCGAGCTCCTCCTCCTGCTCCTCGGGCTCCACCTCCTGCTCCTTCGCCTTCTTGATGAACTGGAACTCCTCGTCCTCCTCCTCCGAGGACTCCATAGGCGCGTAGTCGGGACGCTTCCCCGACACGTACCGCTTCACCTTCACCTTCTCCATGGAGAGCTCGCCTGCGGGCGCCCGGCCGTCACCAGGAGCCCCGCGCCCGGGCCCGCATCCTCCCGCCGCCACGGCTGGGCCGGCCCCGGCCGCGGCCCCCCCACTTACCCTTCTCGTTGCGGACGGGCACGGCGCCCGCCGTGGACTGGATCGGTGGCTGCTTCATGAGGGCGCTGGGGACCGACATGGCGGCGGCGGGACCGGGGCCGGGACAGGCCGGGCCGAGATCAAGCAGCGGCCGCTGACAACGGCTCCTCTCAGCCGCTCACCCGGAACTGGAACCGCGCCCCCACTTCCGCCGGAAGCGAAACCCGCCACCAGCCTGCGGCGAGGACCGGAAGTAATGCTCGGCGTGGGGGTCACTTCCGAGGCGCCGCGGGCGGCGGCAGCCTCGGTGCTCGGGGCGGGGCCCAGGGCGGGCCGTGTCGCGCCCTCGGCCGGGCTCGTCCTGCGCAGCGCCGGTGGCGGCCTCGGCCGGGCCCGGGGCGGGAGATGTCCCGTCCCGGGCGCGGGGTGGCGGCGGGCAGCTCCTGCCCCCGCCCCGGCACGGCGCTCTGTCCCGCGCACCCCGCGGGACACCGGCTCGGGTCACGGCCGGCGGGGTATGCCGGGCCCTGAAGCCGCGCCTGAGCCCCGCGCTCGGGCAGGCGTGCGGGTGGGTGCCCTCCGGGCGCCGGCCGGGGGCGGTTCCTTCCCCACACAACGGTGCGGTTTTTCCGCCGTCCAGCCAGGCGTGAAGGCGAGGCGGCCGCGGGGAGAGGCCATCGCACGCCAGTCGCACGCTGGGTCCCTTCGGGCGGCGGGGCAGCACCAGGGCCGGGTTCCCGCTGGCCTGCCGGCGGAGTCTGGCTCCAGCCCCAGCCTCCCGCATGGGGCGCGACTCGGCGGCCGGGGATGCTGGTTGTAAAGCCCCGGCTGTCGCCTGTTGCCACCTTCTCGGGTACAGAAGCGTTTACCGGGGTGCTCGCCCTACACGAAGCACAGCACTGCGCGTTGGGAGGGGCCCGAGCCACCGCGGGAGCTGCGGCCTCCCCAGCTGCCGGCCGACTCGCGGGCAGGGAGGGGATCGTCCCCTGCTGTGACCCCCGCACCTTCCCCCTTCCTGCGGGGCTGGGGTGGAAGTGACACCGCTGAGCCGGCCGCTGCTGGTACAACTGTCTGGACACCAAGTGCTCGGTGTCTTGGTGGCACCATCACCATAACTCCTGCGGGGCCTTGCCGGGCTGTGGTACACGTCCTGCAGAGCTGCCGGTGGGTCTGTGCTGCGCCTGCTGCCTGTGCTGCTGCTCTCGGAGCAGGGCTGGAGCTGGGCGGTCGTGGCCGCTGCCTCTGCCAGCCGGAGCCGAGCCTCGGCCCTCCTGCTCTGCCCGCTGACATCTGGCCCCACCAAGCCCCTGCGCTGCCGCCTGGTCCCCATCTCCCAGGCAGCGAGGACGAGCGGCCCCTGCGCAGCCACGCGTCCCACCGCAGCCCTGGGGACGGCCGGCACCGGGAGACAGGGCAGCTGCCGGTGCAGCAGGACCTTCCTGCCGTGCTGTGGCGCGGGGCTGGGGGAGCCCCTGGGCTTCCCGGTGGCGCTGGTGAGGTGATGGCAGTGGCGTGTGTGTCGGGAAGGGCCGGGGCCGGGGCTGCTTCGTAGCAGGTGTGAGGGGTTTTCCGTAAGCAGCCAGGCGCTGCCCACGTCAGCACACGTCAGCCTCCGAGGGGTGCGAGGTTTCACAGAGGAAAGTTGAGGGCAGAGCTGGGAGCGATTGGCTTGCGCGAGTTGCCCCTGCTCTGGCCGCAGAAGGTAAGACTTCTCCTGAAGTTGGGCAAAACTGTGTCACTAACCACCGCAGCCACGCCTGCCATCCTGTGCCGCCTTCTCGAAAGAAAGGAAGAGGTTTTATCTTCTGGGAAGTCTGCCTGTGGGAGTCGGCCTGCGGCACCCTGCGGCGGGGGAAGCAGAGGGGCCAGAGCCGTGCTTTAACACTGCGCTGCCGGGTGCCCGCCCTGCCCTCACCGGAGCAGGTGCCCTCGTGGCGGTGCAGCGGAGGCTGGCTGGTGCGAGGCCAGCACCGGAGGCGGGCAGCCAAGAAACCCCAAAGCGTGCTTTTCCAGTTGGTGGGTCAGCACTGGAGCATGATCCCAAAGGAAGCGCAGGGAGTTCTTTTCCTTTCGGTGTCCTTGGTTCCGTGTTGGAAGATGTACTCCTGGGAGGATCTAATTCAGCCGCTCTCGGGGAGAGCTGACCCGATTCTCGGCGGCAGTGCTGCCCCCAGTCTGGGCCCAGCTCTGCTGGGTCCCAGAGGTGGCTGCAGAGGTCCTAGGCTGGCACAAAGGCAGGCTCTCTACTGAGGAACTCTCCTCTCGCCCTGGCATCTCTGCAGGCCAGGGCTGGGCAGATCCAGTTGGGTAACCGCAATCCTGCCGGGCTGCAGGTGGGGGGTGGCTTCCCCAGGCCCGGGGGCGCGGGTGGACCCAGCCCCTCGCAGCAGCTGCACCTGGACGTCCTGGGCTTGATTCTTGCTGTGGCACTGGGGGCAGGCTCACCCTGCAGCCCCCTCCAGGAACTCTCAGAGAACCCTGTTTCCACTGCCGAGCCCCCAGCAGAGCTGTGGGCTCTCCCCAGGGTCCCCCTGCTTCAGCGCGTCCTTGCAGTAGCTGGGACAGCCCCGCTAGAGCTGGGCAGGGAGGAGGGATGGGGTGTGCGGTGGAACCCCAGCACCGCGGGGCTACCTTGGTGCCCTGTAGGTTGTGGTCTGCCTTGGCAGCCAAGGCATTAGTAGCTTTGTAATCCTACAGCAACTGATGGTCTGCCCCAGCCTTGCCCAGGATAAGCAAGAGCTCGTTCGGGTGTTTGTGGCCTTTACGCCCAGATGATAATTAGAGCTCCTGCTCTGCATTTGGTCATCTGATGAGATATTAATCTTGAGGGTTATCACAGTGTGTTCCCACCTAACGAGTCCTGTGCCACCATGGCATATGACTTAGTGAAACAATTAGACACACCAGTTTAAGGGAAGCTTGAGACTTGCACACAAAGCACATAATGTCCCATGCAGGTGAAGCAAAACTAAAGACCTCGGCAAACAGGGAAATGCTTTCACAGCCTGGCTCAGTTCTGTGACCACAGGCATTGGACGCCGTGGCAAGAAGCATCCCCCAGCCTGCGACGTATCTTCACTGCCCCGCGTCCCCTTGAGAGGCTCAGCCAAGCTGGATAAGCCAGATGCCGGCATTGCCCCAGCTGGTGTGGTGGGAGCCGTGGGGGGACCCAGCCCTGAGGTCTCTCAGGGCAGGGCCCTGCGGTGCCCATCGCGGTGTGGGGTGCGCGAGGGTGTCGTGGCTCTGCACCTGCCCTTACCGGATCCCCTGGGGACGTGGCAGATGGGCTGCCAAGAGCTGGTGTGGCTGAGGGCAGCCCCAGCCCCCTCCCCAGCGCAGCGGCTGCTGACATGTCGGCCCTGCAGTGGCTTGGCAGTTGGCAGCCGGGCTGTGGCAGGGGTGGGGGGTGCTTCGTGGGGCTGAGCCCCCCGTTCCCGGGGTGGTGCGAGGCTGCGTGAGGCTGGCAGCTGCTGGTGGGAGTGAGCCCAGAGCACAGCCAGCACCCAGCATGGGCCAGTCTGCTCCTCAGTGCTCTGCCAGCTTGCTGGTGAAAACCTGTGCCTGTCAGGCTTTGGGCTAGATTTGTGCATCCGTATCTGTAAGCACCCCCCTCCCCAGCCCACCGAAGCCCATGGGCAAATGGGACTCTTGCTGAAGAGCCACAGGTGGGCTCTCCGCCCTGTGTTTCCTGCACACGTGTACTTGTGTTCCTGCGCACGTCCCTTGTGTGGAGCCCCCCGAGTGCTGCAGGCACCTCACAGTGCTCGGACCGGGCAGGGATGTCCCTGCACCAGCACAGCTGCAGTTGTAGGGGGACAGGCAGTGGCGGGGTGTGACACTACAGCCCAGGGCAGGGGCAGTGCTGTGGCAGGCTGTGGGTCGATACCTTGGCAGCATTACGGCTGCTGATGACAAAGTCAGAGGCAGATAAAGTTACAGAACCACCCTGAGCCGCTGCTGTTTGTGTCTGCAGCTGTACCGCAGGGCAAGGTCAGGGTGTTCGGGCTGGGCCTTAAGTCCCCTGTGTGTGACCACAGTGAGATGTTGTGTCTGGGAGCACGGCTATGAATAGAGCCACTCGAGCCAGCGGGACCCTACGCAGTGCAGCTCCTGGCTGGCCCACAGCAGTCCCAGCTCCTGGGGCACTGGGGCCTTCCCAGGAGCCTGCCGGTAGTGTCCAGCAGGGAGGGGAGGGGAGGAGAGAGGCCAGAGAGACTCCAGGGAAAGGGGATTGCAGCCTGAGCTTCGGGAGAGAGCACAGGAGAGGGGGCTGAGGAAACGCGTCCGTAGCACAACAGAGGGGCTGTGGGCTTGCCCTGCACCAGCACAGGCATGGGGGGCACAGCGGGTTGCTGTGCTCCAGGTGAACATTTTGTTACTGATTTGGTCCCTCTGGACATCCTCTGCCTGCCAGTACTGCCTGTTACTTGGTTTTCTCCGCTGTTTGTGAGGGCCCTCCGCCTTTCCTCCGCTGGTTCCCCACTCACCGCTCTGCTTTTGCCCGCAGCGTGGTTGCTGCTGGGGAGCGGCGCTGCTGTGGTCCTGCCATGTCCCAGAGCTCCCCCCAGGCTCGAGGTGCCTGCGGGCAGGGGTGCAGCCCCGTCGCTGCTCTGCCTCCCAGAAAGCTCGGGCAGATGGGCAGTTGCATCACTGTTGGAGCTTGTGCAATCTCTGCAACCGAAAACCCAAAAATTGACCTGATTTTTCCATGAAAGTAGGTTTCTATTGATTGTTGTGTGCTGCTGGGCCATGCCACATAGTGTGCTTGGTGGGGAGGAGCACGGGGGGTTCTCCCCCCAGCTCCAGTGAGCAGTTTGGTCCCTGTGCCTACAGTGTGGGCTCCAGGGGATGCCATGGGACATTGCCTGGCAGGGCAGATGTCGCAGGGAGCTGCTGGCTGGCTCACGGTAGCGTGCTACTGGTGCGACGGTGCGCTGGGAGTCACTGCGTGGAGGGAATCACCGCTCCTGGCTGTCTCCTGGAGTGCGCTGATGCCTCCAAGTGATGGCCCCCAAGTCAGTTAAATGTCCAAGAGGAGGGTTCGTGGTCCTGGCAGACACAGCTGCAGTAGCTGCTTCAGCCCCTCGCTGACCCGTAGGCAGTGGCCAAGGAGACGGATGCCGAGCAACCCCGAAAGGTATGGGAGGAACAGCAGCCGTTCAGATCCAGCCTGGTGGCCCTGATCTTTGCTCCGTCTGCAGCCGTCCCCCAGCCCCGGGGAGCTGCTGGGAAAGCAGGTCCCGTTCACGTCCATGGCTTCGTCCTGCAGCCAGGTACTCCCGGTTACAGGTGTTGTCTTTGGCAGGGGCGCGGGGTCAGCGTGCGGGACCAAAGCCAGTAGTTTATGTAAGAGAGAGGTGCTTCCTGCCTGCCTGCCCTGCGGCACCCAGATAAGCTGCAGTGACAAGGGCCCTTTGTCAGCTTTTCTCCCCAGCGTGACATGTCACAGGGGCCAGTTGCAACGACTTGTCACCTGCCTGGGCACCGCCACCAGCGCCTAAATGAGGCATCTGAAGATAAGGTGTGCGGGTGGGAACAGGGGGGGGAGCCTGCCTACTGCCCTCCCTCCCACCGCCGGGCCAGGGTCTGGCTCAGGACCTGCCCCCAGCGCATGTGTCCCCCATATATCTCTGCGGGGCACTCCTGTCTGGGCTGCGCATCCAGGGGCTGCGGGGACAGCCTGGGCTCGTTGGCCACCAGGGAGGACTCCTGACCAGGCTGCGGCGGTGTGGGTGAATGTCACGCATCTGTGGGGTGCCGAGCCCCCCCGGGGCTGCCCAGCAGGACCGTGGTCTCAGAGGGTGGACCTGGGGTACCACAGCCCCCATGGCGGGCGGTCCCTGGCAGCGGCTCTTGGGGCAGGACGCCGGGGTCAGCCCGGCCTGGAGTCGCTGCCTCTGGGTGACACTGCAGTCTGACCTGCAAAACTAACCCAGTTTAACTGAGAAACCTGCCTTGTGCCAGATTTTCTGGGCTGTTCTCAGCATCTCAGTTACCAAGGTGACTGTTTCCTGTGCGATTGCTAATGCTTCATGATCTCGATCATGATATCTGAGTGACTTCCTTTTCTCTGTAAGGAGCTGTAGGACCCACTCCTACCGGGGGCTGCCCAGACCCCTTCTGAGGTGCAGAGGATTCAGGTCAGTTTGGGTTCCGCTGCTTTTGCTTTTTGCTCTTGACCTGGCTTTTGCATTGCTCTTGACATGGTCCCGTGCGTGCAAGGGACAAGAGTGTATTGTTTTTTACGAATGACCGAAGCCAAGATGAGCCGCGATTCACTTCTCACCTTTTCTCCTTGGTGGAAGTCCCTCTCCTGAAACCTGAAACTGGGCTGATGGATTTTCCTTGTGTTGCTGCTTTCCAGACAGCTTCTCCATCAGGCTGCTTTGCGCTGGCCCGGGGCTGCAGCCCCCATGATACGGACTTTGTGGGAAGGCCGGTGCTGCTCCCATTGGCCTGGTGGAGGAACCCCCTGCTCCAGTGGCAGCCGGGGCTGGAACGGGCCGGTCTGGGTAGGCTTGTGTCCCGCCAGCCCCGCATCGCAGAGCGACCCACCGTCTGCTGCGCGTGGGGACGTGAGACGAGGTGTCTTCTGGGTGCCCTTCTCTGTGGGTGCCCTCGCACCCCTGGTCGGTGCCCGGGGCCCACGGCGGGTCCGGGCTCTCATGGGGCAGATCCAGGTCTCCCGCTCGGGTCAGCACAGGCAGCCCCCGTGGGCACGGTCAGTCCCGGGTGGGCACGGGCAGTCCCCGGTGGGCACGGGCAGCCCCGGTGGAGAGGCCGTGCTGAGCCCCGGGCCGTGCCCGGTGTCGGCGGAGGGCGGCTCTGCCCAGGCCGGGGTGAGAGGCAGTGGCCCCGGTTCCCGCGGTGCCCGGGGGCGGGGCCGGGGGGTGCCCGGAGGGAGCCGGGCCCAGCATGGGGCAGAGGGGCCGGGGCCGGGCGCTGCGGCGGGGTGCGGAGCACTCGGCGGCGCCGGTGCGGCGGCGGGGCG
>VZTQ01013044.1:32622-92330 GCA_013400755.1 Pelecanoides urinatrix
TGGGCCGCCCCTGCGGGGCAAAGCCTGTCGGCCCGGCGGCACCCGGGACGCGCGGCTGCGGCCGCCCCGGCAGCGGCGGGGGAGCGGGCCGGGGGGTAGAGGGCTGGGGCTGGTGGTGGGGCGGCCGGAGCGGCCGCTGCGGGAAGCCAAGGGCGAGGAGGGAGCCAGGCCTCGTCCCGTCGCACCGTGGGGCCAGCCCCGGCCCGGCCGCCCTCGCCGCCTCCCGTGGCTCCGCTGCTGGAGCCGCCGCGGGGCCGCTGCCTCGGCCTCGGGGCTGCCGTGTGGCTGCCGTGTGGCAGCTGGGCTCAGCTCGTGGGGAGGTGCTGGTGTCCAGCAGCGTTGGGAAGGATCCTGCCGGATGCGATCGGCAGCGTGCCGCTCGTGGGGCTGTGGGTGCGGAGCAGACAGCGTGGCCCCTGAGCTGGCAGGGACTTGTGTCCCCGCTCGTACCCCACCGTGCAGGCTGGCCTGCAGCAGCCCGGGGCTGTCCCTGCGCCTCTCCTTCCTCCTCCTGCTCCCAGGGCACGAGGCCAGAGGTTTGCAGGCAGGACCGGGGCGTGCAGCAGAGCTGCCGGGGTCCAGCGGGGAGGGAGCCAGCCCATCCGGCTCTGCTGGCGCAGCAGGCATGGAGTGCTGGGGCTGTGGAGGGCTGGGCTCTGCACCTCGAGGAGGGGGTCCATTGCTGCCTTCTTCCCACAGCAGTCACTGCCGGGGAGCGGGGTGGCTCGTGGCTCTGGGATCAGCAAGGTGGAGGAGACTGCCCGGCTCAGGGACCTGCAGAGGGGGCGAGGTGCTGGCACGGAGACTGGCCGTGGCAGACAGTGTCCCCTTGTGCTGTGCTTGCTGCATGGTAGCTTTTTCCCTTCCCTGGGGGGTCTGGGAACCTTTCCTGCTGGAAACTGTGATTTGGGCCCTGGCACGATCTGGGACCCGGGGCTCCGGTCCAGCCTCCAGCGGGTGCTTGTGGCTCCGGGTGCCTCGGCAGGGCGGCCGAGCCCGGAGCCGGCCGAGGTCTGGTCGCTGAGGGGGAGCCATAGCATGCCTGAATCGCAGCACTGTCTGTGCTGCAGCCTGCAGCGGGGTCTCAGGCGGCTGCCAGGAGCTGCTCTCCTCCCCTGGCAGTGCCGCAGGCTCCCTGCTCGCTGTGGCCGCTGCTTGTTGGAGGGGGATGGGGTCCTCTGGGCACTGCCGGCTCTCACCTTTCCCGCTGTCTCTGAAACGTGACCAGATATTTCAGGGTTCCTGTGGAGCTCCGTACGTGGAGCTCACACCGGCACCGTCGTGTCGTGGGCTCCTTTGCGCTTCCTGCTCTGCTCCCCACCTGCCTTCCCAGCTTCTTGTGTTTGCCCTCCAACACGGTGCGAGTTGTCCCCAGGCAGACCTGCGTGCAGGTCCTTGGGTGCATGCTGGAGGTGACGGCATGCCCCTTTTCCTGGTCCCTGTGCCAGTTTCCTTTCTGTTTTGGAGATGAGTCACACCGGTGTCACCATGTTGTGCTCTGGAGGAAGGGCAGAGCTGAGTTGCTGATGGTGACAGGCAGCACGGCGCTCAGCACTGCTACCAGTCGATCGCCGACTGTGGAGGTGCTGGGGCCTGGGGCTCCGCTCTCCCTGGCTTTCCTCCATCCAGTCTCTCATTTAGCTGGGGTCCCTCGCACAGTGTCTGGGAGCATCTCCTCCAGTCTCCCCTTGCGACTGGAGAGGCAGGCTTCCCATCCTGGTTGCTGCCAGCTCCGTGCCCACATAGGCCCGTTCAAGAAGGGGCTCCTGTCCGTTGCAGACCATGGCGGCAGGAGGCATGGCTTCCCTTGCCTTGCCTCTCCCCTCCTTCGGTGCCCTTTTCCCCTCCCGGTTTGTCTCCCATGTCTCCCATGTCTGTAAGCACAGAGCATAAGTACACATTGGGCAATAGGCAAGGTAAACAGCGGCTCTGTGCCAGGGCAGGCGTGCCGAGGTGCCCTGCGGAGCCAGCGGCCACCACGGCTCCTTGGGTCCCCAGGTCCTGCGTGGCCGTCCGTGAGCCACAGTGGACAGCGGGCGCTGTGTGCTGAGGCCCCCTTGCCCGATGCCGGAGCCGCGGCTTGGTCGGGCAGCGCCTGCCCTCCCTGGGTTTGAGGAGAGGCCTGACCACTCTTCCATCTCTCTGCAGATCGTGCTGCTGTCCCGGACAGTCTGTTCCTGCTGCCGCCCTCCAGCCTGGCTGTCGCGGGCTCGTCCCCATGCTCTCTTGGGCTGAGCGGGGGCCAGCGGGGCAGAGAGGCCAGTGCGCCTCGGGGTGCTAACGCAGGGAGGCCACTGGACCCGCTGCTCCCGGGACCCTCCTGCTCCCTAGCTAGAGGAACCCCGATACTCTGATGGATCTGAGGCCCTGCTCGCTGCTCCTGCTCTGGACTCTGGTGGTTGCCCTCACTCTCCTGGCCCAGGAGGTGCTGGCCCAGCGTATTTACACCAACACCTGGGCCGTGCTCGTCCCCACAGGGCCCCAGGAGGCTGACAGACTGGCCAGGAAGCATGGATTCCTCAACCTGGGCCCGGTAAGTTCCCCGCTTCCCTTTCCCTGTGGAACCGGTGTCCTCTGCTGGCTCTTCTGCAGTCTGGGCGGGCGCCGGGCTTCGCCCTGGAGCCGACGCGGGGACTCCTCTTTCTGGCAACAGGACCACTGCATTTGCACCCATTCACTGCAGCCTTCCAGCACCCGCTGCGTTGACTCAAGGGTGGTAATTAGCTGGATAGAGCCAGGGCCTCCCCCCACCAGTCTGGTGGCATGACACGGCACAGCATGGCACGCTCTGCCTGCTGGAGGGGGAAAGAGGAAAAGCCCATCGCAGCGTGAGAAAATTGGGAGTCCTGTGCATTGGTGGAGGAGGGGAGGGCTCCCGGTTCCCGACGGCGCTCCCCGCAGCGAGCTGCCCCAGTGCAGCGTGGCCTCGGCTCAGCCGGGGCGGCAGCACCTCCTGGGTGTCCCCAGCAGGCAGTCTGACAGCGGCCGCGTGTCCTTGGCCCTAAGCTGCCCTTCACAGAAGGTGTGTCAGCAGGTCCCCACTGCTGTCAGCTTTCTCTGTCCTCAGCCAGTGGAGGGACGGGGCAGCGCACACCTCTGTGCTGGGCCGGCGCCTCAGTCACCCCCCTGGCAGCGGGGCAGGGAGAGCAGTGTGACGGCGAAGGAACCAGGGCCCCTTGTATTCCCCATGGTCCCAGCTGTTCCCAGCCTTGTCCCCAGCGCGAGGAGCTCCGCGGTGCTCTCCTCCAGGCAGCTGGCTCTGCTTTCCCTGGCTGGCTGCAGGCCCTGCACTCGTTGGTAGCAAGGGTGCTCGCCGGTCTGACTACCGAGGCATCGGTGTGAAAGCCGGGCCTTGGCTGAGAGCTGCGGGGCCAGGCGGGCCAGCTGGCCGGGCTCCTGCTTGCCAGCGCGATGCAGCGGGCAGGACATGTCTCTGTTGGCAGGCTGCTGCTTAGAGACAAGCGCTTCTTGATGCCACTGTTGTAGCATGATGCCAGCTGCCCCACGCTCTTGTCGCAGGCTGATCTGTGGGGCTTTTCTCGGCCCTGCGCCACGGGCAGGGCGCTGGCCCCAGAGCTGGCGGCAGATGGGGGCTTTGCTGATGGAGCTGGCGCCAGCACGGCTGCCGTGACCAAGACAGGGGCCAAGGGGATCCCACAGGAGCGGGTGCAGCAGGGCTGGCCTGGAGGGTTGCCCCCCAGCCCCCCGCAAGCACGGGGGGGACTGGCCCTGCTCCAGCGAGGTGAGGCTGGCACTGGTGGAGCAGAGCCCCCGCATGGCTCTGCCAGCCCCCACTGGGCTGCCTGCATGCCTGGGGGGCTGTTGCCCCAAGAGCGGGGCACTGCCGCTGGGCTGGGCTGGCTCTGCAGGAAGGAAGCCAGGGGCAGAATCCCAGAGGAAATTGCACAACTCATGGCTGTGGTGTCGGGACCTCGCTGTGAGCGGCTGCCGGGGCGGGCGGGGAAGGTGGCTGCTGCTGGAGCTGGCGGGTGCCTTGTCCTGCCGCCTGAAAGGACCCCTGCGCGGGGCGGCGGGTACGCAGGGCTCTGAGGACAGGGAGCCCCAAGTCCTCCAGGGCTTGTGCTGGAGGAGGGAGATCTGTGGGGGCTGGGGCCAGGCCCCACCGAGGGCGTCTGTGCTGCAAGGACAATGGGGTGGACTCATGCGGGTGTTGTCTGCATGGAAGTGTCTTAGAGCCGATGTCAGGGCAAAGGACGTGTCAGGCCAGGGCCGCTGCGGTGCAGAGGGGACCGTGAGAGCAGCCCAGGACACATCCCACCGGGCCTGGTCTCTGCCGAGCCCCTGTTTGGGGTCCCTGGGGCTGAGGTGCCATCAGCCGTCTCCTGGCTGCCAGCAGCGTTTCCCACCACGCTGCGGTGCCGGGTCCCAGGCCCAGCTGCCAGGGCCGAGGGGCACTGGGCTCTGCGGCCGTGGCTCCACCGGCCTGGGGGTGCCCGTCATGCCCCAGGCTGCAGCGCAGAGCCGCGCAGGGCCCTGTGGCTTGGCAGGGAGCCCAGGCCTGTTTGGGGTCCCTCCCTGTGAGCCATGGAGGTTCTGTGCCAGCTCTGCCCGGCAGCGCCCACCTTCTCCCGGCGCCGTTTGCTCTGCAGCCAGAGGCTGGCACCTCCTGGCTCTCCCAGCCCGCTGAGCTGCTGGCCAAGCAGCGAGGCAGCACCTGCAGGCAGAGCCCTGTGGGCTGCAGCAGCTTTGGCTGTGGCAGGAGCTGCTGGTCTGGGCACGTCTCCTGTTCTGGAGCCCATCCCGTCTGTGCTGCGGGACAAGGCTTGGCTGGCCTGGGCAGCCCACTCGCGCAGAGGGGCTGTGGCAGCCCGGTGGGAAGAGCAGGGTTGGAAGGAGCTGGGCTTTCCCTCCTGGGAGGTTTCTGGGCTGCTGTTTCTGGGGTGCGTGTGCCGCTGGGACAGGATGTGGCAGCCAGCCTGGAAGGGGTGGGACTGGGTGCTTCTGGCAGTGCCCCAGTGAGAGGCCCCCAGGGTCCTTATCTGAGAGGATCCTGGCCTCAGCGTGGGGTCTGGACACTGTCCTCAGAGGCGTGCTGTCCTGGCGTACTCCCAGCTCCACCGCTGCCTGTGGAGCCGGGCCGGGCGGGCAGTCCCCTGCCTCCGGCAGAGAGGTGCCAGGACCCGCGTCTGGTGCCAGTGGTCTTGAAGGGGACCCAAAGGACAGTGTTGGGGGGATGGGGATCAGAGGAGAGGGATGGATGTGGCAGTGAGGCGGGAGCGTGGTGGTTCATGCCTCCGGGGCTGGTGCAGAGCAGGGCATGCAGGCGCTGCCTGCCCCAGCTGGGGATGGGGAGCACTGGGGAAGGGCCCGGCTGCTGGTGCCGGCCTTGGGCTGCACTGGCAGGACAGTGGGGATGAGCAGCCCCAGCAGCACCAGCTCTTACCTCCCATACCGCTGGGCTGCAGGTCCCTGCTAGCCCCTGCTGCCACCCGACACATCGCCCTGCTCCTGGGGACGCAGGCGGGAGCACGGGCAGCCCGCTGGCCCTGGGGCTGGCCAAGGTGGCCGCGAGCTGTGGCAGGAGGTCGGGGCAGGAGCGGTGAGCTGGCACTGCTCTCTGCAGGATCAGCACTGCCCGCCCCAGGGATGCACAGGGCTGCAGGGCTGCTCTGCCCTTGCTGAGGACAGGGACTGTGGGGATTAGGGTGGAAGCGTGTGGGCTGGCTGGCTCCCGGCTGCCACCGCAGTGTCTGTGCAGACCTAATCCAGTTGAATGATCAGGCAGAGCCGCGATCTGCTTGCAGGAACAATCGGAGCTCTGTCCTTACTGCTGGAGGGGGTGAGGGGGTGCTGCGGGAGGGCAGCGAGCCTGCAGCTCACTTTCCCCTCTGTCAGCCCGGTGCAGAGGCTTTTCACCTCGGCACCTCCCCAAATGCTCTGAGCTGCTGGGCGTCCCAGGCTGTACTGGGGGGACGTGGTGTGCTGTGGGGAACAGGCCCAGGTCTGTCCCCAGAGACTCTGCTGGTGCTGGAGGTGCAATGCTGCCCTAACAGGCAGGGCTGCAGCTCTGCAGCTGGCTGTGCCCTGCAGGGAAGGGGTGCAGAGCTGCAGGCTGAGTCCTGGCCTTTCCTCTGCTGGCCTTTCCTCCACCAGCCCAGGGCAGGAGGAGTGCCCAGCTACCACCGGCATCGGGGAGCGCAGTCCCACATCACGAGCACCACGTCTTGGCCAGCTGGCACGGTCTGCGGCTTCCCTGGATAACAGCAGCTGGCGCGGCGTGGGGTTGATTTGCACACTGCATTGTCCCCTGCTGTGAGCTTGCTCCCCACCATGGTCCAAGGTCCAGGGGACGCACACAGAGAGGAGCGGGGCCTGGGCTGGCAGCCGGGGGCTTTGCCTGCCCCTTCCCTGGGGACTGACGTGTGCTGTCATGCTGCGAGCACCGGACTCCCCTGGTGATGGAGTGGTGGACACAAGTCCCGACTCTGGTGTTCGGCTCTTGCTGTCCTGTGCCACCAGCGCTGGGCTGGCACGAGTCGAATTCGTTCCCTTTCCTGCCCATGAAGCAGCTGTTGCACGGGGGACTGTGCCACGGGGGGAGCCCTGTGGAGCAGAGCAGTTCCCCTTCAGCGGGCAGGGACTTGGCCTGCCGGCACACAATTCCCCCCGAGCAGGGGTGGTGCAGGCCTGGCTCCAGGTGCCGGGGTGCATTTCCCTCGCCCCAGGGAGCGCAGAGGGGCGTCGGGTGAAGTGCATGACTTGGAGAGCCGCAGCCCAGATTTCCTGCCCCAGAGCTGAGGGTGCCGGTCAGCCGGGTGCACCTTTCCTCCCCTGCTCGGCTCTGGCTGGCTGCGTGGCTGGCCGGGCTGGCAGCACATCTGCAGAGCTCTGATAAGCTTGGGGGGGTTTGTCAACTGCAACCAAGCTGTTTTGCGGCAGCAGAGAGGGCGGCGGAGGGCGAGATGTCCTCTCCCTCGTGTTCCCGCAGCCCTTGCAGCCCAGCCCTGCAGGTGACGGGGCAGCCTGGGCAGCTGGATCCTGCCTGCGGCTGCAGCCCAGGCTTCGTGGCTTCCAGCGGGGCAGCGTGGGCACTCGGCCCCCTTCTCCCCAGTCCAGGCAGGCTGCCGGGATGGGAGGCCCTGGTCAGCAGGGACGGGGCTGCCATGACCAGGCCAGCCTCTGGGACATGCAGGAGGGGATAAGGAAATGACAGCACTGGAGAGGGTTTGAGGTTTAAAAATAACTGGCTGGGTGGCTGCATGGCCTCTTGGCCCAGCGGGGCTGTGCTGGAGTCCCCGTCCTGCCCCAGCCCTGGCTGAGCTGTTCCCGCATGCGTGGGAGCTGAGCCACGGCCAGCGCAGCACGGCTCCTCGGCTGGTGGCTGCCCTGCCTGGGGTCGGACGCCTGCGTGTCCCCTCGCTTTGCTCCGCTAGAGCTGGCTGTGCCCTGAGGTGGAGGCTGGCGCTGGGTGGGCGCTCCGGTGGGGCGCTGGCCTGTGTTGCGTGGGGAGAAGGGCTCTGCGAGTGGCCTGTCTGGAGGAGCAGAGGCTGGCCCAGACCCTCCCTGCCCTGGCTGGGGCCGCCTGGGGAGCGGGGTCTGGAGCCCCCCGGTCCCCTCCCACCAGTAGCAGAGGGTGCTGTTTAGCTCAGGGAGAAGAAGGGCAGTTTTGTCTCCTGAGGTTGGTGCCTCTTCCAGGCTGGCTCCAAAAGGCCTGTCCCTGTCTGCTGCTGCTTGCTTGGGGCCTCCCTGCCAGGGCAGCAGCTTTGTTGGACAATTAGGGACTTACTGCCCTGCGAGGACCCGCGGGAAGGTGAGGTGGGCAGAGGCCACGTCACTGTGGCCCCAGGGTCTCCCCTTGTCACCAGCTGCAGGAGGTCCTGCACTGTGTACCAGCAGCCGCTCTGGAGTGGGTGGCCCAGCCCGCCTGTGGCAGCCCCAGGGCTTCGGATTGCAGGTGGGGAGACAGGGGATCGGGGAAACTGGGCTCTCAAGCCCATCCTGCTCCTTTCTCTCTTGCAGATCTTTGGTGACTATTACCACTTTCGGCACAGCGGCGTGGTGAAGCGTTCCCTCTCGCCCCACCAGCCCTGGCACAGCCGTTTGGCCAGGGAACCGCAGGTACGTGCAGCGGGGGTGCCCTGTCTGCCACGTGCGGGGGCCTGGCTTTGCTCCTGGGCACTTCACACTGGTACGTGAGCCAGCACTGGTCACAGGGCAGGGCTGAGCTGCCTTGAACCATCCCCTGGCATCGAGACCCGTGGCAGGGCTGGGTGGGAGCCCGGCACGTGGCTAGCAAGGGCAGGGGGTCCGTGGAGCCAGCGTCACCGTCCTGTGGCCTGCTGTGATCCCAGGGTGTGGGGCAGCCTCGGCTCCCTGGAGGGCTCTCCATCCTCTTACACGGGGCAAGGTGTGCACGGCGGTGCTGGCAGTGCCAGATCCCAGCATGGCAGTGCGGCGGGGCTGCCGTGATCTCCGTCTCCTGGCTCCAGCCCAGGGGCCTAGCACGCTGGCAGCGCAGCGGGGCGTGCAGCACGTTGCGGCAGCTGGCAGGCTCTCGGCAGCCCGCTGCTCGGCAGAGCTCTGCTCTGACCTGCCTGCTCCGCTGGAGCGGAGCCCGTTGCGGGATGCCCGGCGCTGCTGCCCTGGCATGGCTGGGCAGGGGAGGCCAGGGGGGACGGTCTGGATGCTGCGGCACCTCTGGTGGGGTGAGATGCTCTGCCAGCCCGGGGCTGGCTGCGAGCTCCCCAGGGAGACCCCCTCTGGGCAGGGTGCTAGCTGAGAGGCAGGGGGCCCAGGGAGCTGCTGGCACGGGCGTGAGCTGCCGAGGGGGCAGGCAGGGGCAGCAGGGGAGCCCCATGCCCTCTCTGTTCCCAGGTGCAGTGGCTGGAGCAACAGGTGGCAAAGCGCAGGACCAAGCGAGACGTTTTCATGGAGCCCACGGACCCCAAGTTCCCGCAGCAGTGGTACCTGGTGAGTGCCGGGCGGGGGCTGCGCGCTGCTGGGCGAGGAGGGGAGCCGCGCAGTCGTGACAGCAAGTTCTGGGGACGCGGCACCCGAGGGACGGCTCTCAGGTGGCTGCTGAGGAGGGGAGGAAGAAGGCCTGAGGCAGCCGCCGGGTGCTGTGGGTCCAGGGACACCCCAGGGGAGAGGCCGTGCTCACGGAGCTGCAGCTCCCTGCTGGGGCACTGGCAGGGCTGGAGAGAGCCTGGGGCTGGACTGGTGGGGAGCAGCCTTTTGCCTGGCCCAAGGAACATGGTCTGTGCCTGTGCCTGTCTGTGTTGTCAAGCTCGGGCACAAGCCTGATCTCTGCAAAGGGAGCCGTGTTTATGGGGCCCAAGCACAGTCTGGGGCTCAGCCCACTTTTGGAGCAGCCCTCCTCGGGCAGCCGTGCCCAGGTCCCCCAGGGTTTCCTCATCCCCATGCCACAGCAGGGCAGGGTGAAGGCTGCCTCTTGCCCGCCCTTACCTGGGAGGGATCCGGGCGCACCCCCGCTGCAGTGTCAGCAACTGGGCGCAGCTCCTATTGCCAGGGCTTCTCTCTGCAGTACAACACGAACCAGCGGGACCTGAATGTGCGTCAGGCCTGGGAGCAGGGCTACACGGGCAAGGGCATCGTGGTTTCCATCCTGGATGATGGCATTGAGAAGAACCACCCTGACCTGGAGGGCAACTATGTAAGCATGGGGTGATGCCACAGGGCGGTGTGCCACAGGAGCCTGTCCCGGCGGCTGCGTCCACTCGGTGCTGCGTGGCACGGGGCTCGTGCCTGCCGTGCCAGGACACAGAGGAAAGTGGTGGTGGTGGGGCTGGAGCCTGCCCCCACAGCTCAGCCCAGCCTCACGTGGAGCACAGGCGTGGCCCCATGGCGGTGGGGCTCGGTGGGCAAGGTAGGTGGTCTGTAACAGCCAGATCTGTCTTCCAGGATCCAGGGGCGAGCTTTGATGTCAATGACCAGGACCCAGACCCACAGCCCCGTTACACACAGATGAACGACAACAGGTGAGGCAGAGGCGAGGGCGGCAGAGCCCGGCCGCGGCAGGGACTCAGCAGCAGCACCAGCCCTCACGGACTGCGGGAGGGGTGCAGGGGTGACGGCATGCTTCTGCGCCACAGAGAAACCCTCTGCTTTCCTTTCGGATGTGAGCAGCATCCTTTGGGGCTGCCCAACGCCAGTGCAGGCTGTTCAGCCCACCCTGCTCCAGAGTGGGAGGATAGGCGGAGGAGCCCTGTGGGGCCTTTGTTGGCCACCCGGTTCGGGAGGGATGGGAGGCAACCTGGGCACTGGTCCCTCCACTTGCGGCTGGTGCCCAGCCCTGTGCTCCTTGTGCCCCATCTGAGCACGCTTGGTCCTGTTTCGACTGCAGACACGGCACGCGCTGCGCCGGGGAAGTTGCTGCTGTGGCAAACAACGGGATCTGCGGTGTCGGTGTGGCTTACAACGCCAGGATTGGAGGTGGGTGCCACCCTGCCCTCTGCTGAGAGCAAAGCCTGCGCTGGGCTCTGCAGGTGCCTCGTGGCCCGGGGAGCGGGCTGTGCCGGGGATCTCGGCACTGCTGGCCAGGGTAGCCCTGTGACGGCCCGTGGCACGGGGCAGCAGCAGCGGATGGAGGGCTCTCGCCAGCGGCACCGCTGCCCTGCGGCGCGCGGCTGCCCTGCCCCGTCCGGTCGCCCGTGACGTCTGCTCTCTGGCCCTAGGCGTGCGCATGCTGGATGGGGAGGTGACTGATGCGGTGGAGGCTCATTCCCTGGGCCTCAATCCCAACCACATCCACATCTACAGTGCCAGCTGGGGCCCCGAGGACGACGGCAAGACTGTGGATGGCCCGGCCCGGCTGGCAGAGGAGGCTTTCTTCCGAGGGGTCAGCCAGGTGAGCAGGAGAGTTTGCCGGGGGAGCGCCGGCTAAGCTCCTGCCCCTTCACCCAGGTCTCCCTTGCTCTGCCTGCCCTGGTCGTTGTCCCGATCCTCCTGTGATGAGCTGTCTTCCAGCCCATCTCCAGGATCAGGCTCTGTTGGTTTTTCCTGTTCTTCCTGCATCAGCTCTGAGTCAGGGCTCCTCCCATGCAGGGTGCTTATCTCGCTTTTCTGAGCAACCCTGTCCTCCCTTCTCGGAGGACTTCTGCAAGCCCCATGCCGGGATGGTCTCTCCTCGGTCTCTGGAGCCCTGTGCTGGTTCCTGCCTTGTTTCATGCCAGCCTCTCGCCCTCGCTTCCTCCGCCTGTCCTCCCGCTGCTGTCCCCGTGTGCTCTCAGTGCAGCCTGTGCCTTGGCGTGGCCGTGGTGCCGCCTGTGTGCTTCAGCTGTGCCCCATGTTCCGCCTAGGACTCCCCGCACAGAGAGACGCAAGGCATGCTGGCAAACCCTTCCCGCTGTGCCACGCTAGCTCTGTCACGCTGTGAGTGGAGCTGCGGCTTTTGGGTGCTGAGCAGCCAGTTGGGACTGCTCTGCTGAGCTCCCACAGTGCTGCCAGGCAGCTGCAAATCCCACAGAGGCAGAGTCGGCCTGTGTGATTTCCAAGGGAAAAATGACATCAGTTCTTGGAAGCCCAGCTTTGGCAGGGCCTTCTGCTGCCCAGTGCCTTACCTGCTGGGGCAGCCTCTGCAGAGCTGCCTCCGCATCTCCATAGGCATGGCAGTAGCGAGGGATGGGGGTGCTGAGCGCCCAAGCTGGCGGGCTGACCGGTGGTGTCCTGCTGTCCCCCGGTGTCCCGGCTGCATCTGCTCAGTCTTTCCCACTCAGGCTGCAAGAGCCCTGGGGCCAGCACCGTCCCCTCGTCCCAGGCTCCGGCCTGGACCTTCCCGCCCTGCAGCAGCGCAGGTGACGCCAGTGCTGGCCCTCACCCTCCCTCTGTTGCTAGGGCCGAGGGGGGCTGGGCTCCATCTTCGTCTGGGCGTCCGGGAACGGGGGCCGCGAGCACGACAGCTGCAACTGTGACGGTTACACCAACAGCATCTACACGCTGTCCATCAGCAGCACCACGCAGTATGGTAACGTGCCCTGGTACAGCGAAGCCTGCTCCTCCACCCTCGCCACCACCTACAGCAGCGGCAACCAGAATGAGAAGCAGATTGTGAGTTGGGGCTGTCGGTGTCTCTCACAGGGGTGGCACGTGCTGTGAGCTGCGGCCGCCATGGGCGTCCCTCTGGGAGCTGAGGGGGCTGCGGTGCTAGGAGCAGGGCTGGCCCCGGTCTGCCACACTGACGCTCTCCGGGTCGCTCCCAGGGTTCTGTCTCATGAATTCAGGGCTTCTGGAGAGAAGCTCGTGAGCTGCCCCGGGAGCGGTGGCTCTGCCTCACCTCCCGTGGCCCTCGTGGGGACACAAGCCCCTGAGCCGGCTCCTGGACTTGGCTGGTGCCCGCAGCACCTCCTACCCCGGCACTTTTCCTTGCAGGTGACAACTGACCTCAGACAGAAATGCACCGAATCGCACACAGGGACATCGGCCTCGGCGCCCCTGGCCGCTGGCATCATCGCCCTCGCCCTGGAAGCCAAGTAAGGGCAGGCACAGAGCGGAGCTGGGCTGGGGCGGCCGTGCAGTCCCCGCAAGGCAGCAGCGCCCGGGCACAGACCCGCCTGGGGCCAGGAGGAGCAGGGCGCTGGTGCCTGAGCCCCGTGTCTCCCTGCAGCAAGAACCTGACCTGGCGGGACATGCAGCACCTGGTGGTGCAGACGTCGAAGCCGGCTCACCTCAACGCCAACGACTGGGTCACCAATGGTGTCGGCCGCAAAGGTACCGGGGTGCCAGGGATGGAGCAGGGTCTCCCATTCCCGCAAGCACTGCTAGCCTAGGGGTGCTGGGGCAGAGCACCCCGGCAGCCCCCGGGGGCCGTGCAGCACGGCTGGGCACACGTCCCCTCCGGGAGTGGCACTGACCCCCTCTCTGTCCACAGTCAGCCACTCCTACGGCTATGGCCTGCTGGACGCCGGGGCCATGGTGAGCCTGGCCAAGAACTGGACCACCGTGGGACCTCAGAGGAAGTGCGTCATCGACGTCCTTGCGGAGCCGAAGTAAGGGCTGGTGAGCCCAGGAGGGCATTGCCCGGTGTCCGCCCCGCACATGGCCCTGTGCAGGAGCCCGGGCGCCTCTGGATCCGGAGCAGGGAGCGGGGAGGATCTCCGGGGCTGAGCTTCCCCCAAGACTCCGGATCGTGCTCCTGAGGGAGCTTGGGGAGAGCCGGGAAAGCCACCTTCAGCTGTCCAGCGCCAACATCGACCGCTGAGCCTGCCTGCTCCTGCTGGGGCTCGGCTGGGTGCGGCGGGGATGCGCGCAGGCTGGGGCGCTGCGGTTTGGGAGCAGCCAGCACGAGTCATCCCCAGACAGAGGGGCTTTTCAGGGGTCAGACAGAAGCTCCTTTTACTCCCGCTTGGCTGCTGCTGCTGCAGTGCAGCGTGTGCCGAGTCTCGTGTGCAGCCAGGGCGCTCCCCTGGGGGCTCTTGGGGTGTATTGGGGGGGGCATCCCTGGGCATGGAGGAAGCCAGGGCTGGGCCCGGCCTCTGCCTGCTGCCCTGCCTGGCCAGAGCGGGCACTCCTTTTGACCAGCATCCTGCGCTGGCACCAGGGCCGGCACTGCGGGCGGCTGCAGAGGGGCAGCCGCACACGAGCAGTGGGATGGGGACGGCTGTGCCCATCCCGTCCCTGGCTGCGCTGTGCAGGGTGGAGCCGGCCCCGTGGCGGGTGAAGAAAGGGCCCATTCAGGGCTGGCAGAGAGTGGCGGCTGGGGAGGTGGCACCAGGCAGCGCGCGCTTGGCAGAGCAAATCCCCCTGCACCCGGGAATCGGGGCAGGCCCATGCGGGCAAGGCTGGGCGCTGCCCGGGCCATCTGCTGCCTGTGCCCTGTCCACGGATGGAGAGGAGGCACCAGCCCCTGCGGGATTGCCTCAGGCTCCAGCCAGCCTGGGGCACAGCGCCCGGTTCCTGGGACAGCCGCAATGCCCCGCAGTGGGGAGCCCTGTCGTGTGCCCCTGGGCTGGGACTGGGCTCACTCTTGCCTGTCCTCGCCAGGGACATCGGGAAACGCCTGGAGGTGCGGCGGAAGGTGGATGCCTGCCTGGGGAAAGCCAACTACATCAGCCGGCTGGAGCACGCACAGGCCAGGCTGACGCTGTCCTACAACCGGCGGGGGGACTTGGCCATCCACCTTGTCAGTCCCATGGGCACCCGCTCCACCCTCCTGGCCGCCAGGTAGGTGCCGGGCTGCGGGGTGCCCCGGGGCTGGCACAAGTGAGTTTGCAGGACGCTGGCACCCACCTCTCGCCCCCCATCTCCCAGGCCCCATGACTTCTCGGCCGACGGCTTCAACGACTGGGCCTTCATGACGACACACTCGTGGGACGAGGACCCCTCCGGGGAATGGGTGCTGGAGATTGAGAACACCAGCGATGCCAACAACTACGGTAGGGCTGGGCCAGCCTCGCCCCCGCCGCTGCCCGCCTCTGAGCCCCGGGTGGAAGTGGCAGCAGCATGGGTGCCTGGTGTCCCCCCGTGCCCCTGAGCAGAGGGGCCAGCAGCCCCTCGGATGCTTTGCAGTGACCTGGCTGGGGCTGGGCCTGCGGGGAGGGGATGCAGCTGCTCTGGGGCAGCAGGTGACCCCCATGCCAACTGGCCTGGCCCCCCACCCTGCCCTGTGGGCAGCCCTGCAGGGGCATGGTCCCACGTCAGGCGCTCTTCCAGGTGGTGGGCACAGCCCCACTGTCCCCTGACAGCCTGTGGCAGGGACCAGTGCAAGCCCCCACAGGCCTGTGCCTGTCCTGAGCACGGGTGGTCCCTCAGACGCATTGGTGGTCCTCACCCTGTGTCGTTGCAGGCACGCTGACCAAGTTCACGCTCGTGCTGTACGGGACAGCCACCGACTCCCCGAGCCTCTCCAACCAGCTGGAGAGCAGCGGCTGCAAGACCCTGACCCCCAGCCAGACCTGCGTGGGTGAGTGCAGGGCCCGTGGGGAGGGGACGGGGGCGCGGGGTGCAGATGGCCCCCCACCTGTGCTGACCTGCCTTTCCCGCAGTCTGTGAGGAGGGGTACTACCTTCACCAGAAGAGCTGTCTGAAGCGCTGCCCTCCTGGCTTTGCGCCTGGTGTCCAGAGCACGCACTACAACCTGGACAATAGCGTGGAGCCCATCGCACCCCATCTCTGCCTGCCCTGCCACCCGTCCTGCGCCACCTGCGCGGGGCCTGGCCCCAACCAGTGCCTGACCTGCCCTGCGCACTCCCACTTCAGCAGCCTGGACCTCTCCTGCTCCCACCAGACGCAGAGCAGCCGCGCGTCCCCTGCCCTGGCGGATGGCAAGGGGCTGGCCGAGGCCCCCCCTCCAGCCAACCTGCCTGTCCTCATCGCCAGCCTCAGCTGTGTCCTCATTGTCGTCATCTTCGTCACCATCTTCCTGGTGCTGCAGGCGCGCTCAGGCTTCAGCCTGCGGGGCGTAAAGGTCTACGCCCTGGACAGCGGGATCATCTCCTACAAGGGGCTCCCCTCCGACATCTGGCAGGAGGAGGGCCCCTCTGAATCGGACGGTGAGGAATACGAGGCTCACAATGAGAGGACTGCCTTCATCAGAGACCAAAGTGCCCTTTGATGAGCCCTCCCGCCCCTCCCTCCTCCCTGCCCAGCACCGCAGGGCCGGGGCAGGTGAGGCCGAGGGGCCCTGGACTCTGCCCCCGTCCCCTTCCCGCACTGCAGCAGCCTGGGGCTCCCCACCCGTCGGCACCGTCCCTCAGCCCTGGCCTGGGCTGCCAGGCATGGCCCTGCCAGCACCGTCCCCAGCTCAGCACCGTCCATCTTGGACCATCTCTCTTGGCCCCGCATCCATGCTGTACCCCACGCTGGGGTGTTTGATGGCAGCGGGGTCCCTGGCACTCACCGGCCCTGCGCTGGCAGCCGTGTCCTGGGCGGCTGCTGCTGGGGGTCACACAAGTCCCCCAGGGTGGGCAGCATGTGGGGTCCCAGGGTTGTCATTGCTCAGGCTGGGCTGGCCAGGGCAGGGGCAGCTCTGAGCCCAGCCCATGGCACGGCATCCCCCTGCCCCTGCCAGGCTCGGCACCTGCTGGGCCTCTGCCTGCATCCCTGGCTCGGCCCGCTGCGCGCTGGCTCCCCGCCACCTCCTGAGGGCCTGTCTGCCTACACCCGTGCTCTTCAACAGCAATAATGGCCAGGCCTCAGCCTCTGCTGCCTGCTTGCCTGCTGCCTGCCCGTCCCACCATGGCTGCGGCTGCCTGCAGTGCGGACAGGAGCCCCCCTGCACCGGAGAGCACGGCGCAGGGCAGCGCCTTCCCTTGTGCCCGAGGCTCAGCCCCCAGCGTGGGCAGGGACCCCCTCACACAGACCCTGCCCTGCGGGCTGCCCCCAGCCCCCTCATGCTTTGTCCCTGGGCAGGGCTGTGCGCGCTGCTGGCCGGGGCAGTGGGGCAGTGCCGGTGCCTGCGCTGCCCCAGCTCTGCCTGCACCCTGCCTGTGCTGGGCAGAGCCTGGCGTCCCTGCAGCCCCAGCCCCCAGCACGCCCCTGCCCCCCGACGTGCCTTGCCCCCACTTGGTGACAATCCGTTCTGCTCCCTGTCGGAGCCCCCTCCCAGCGCCTGCCCTTGCTGCCCCTTCCCCGCGGGCTGGGGGCCGGTGCTGTGAGCCTCTTCGCCGTCCGCCGCTGCACATGGGGGCCGTGGCATGGGCTCCCACCCGCCCCGTGCCAGCACCAGCCCCGGCCTGCTGCGGACAGAGCTGCCGGACAGGGGCCACAGGACTATTTTTCTATAATAACTTTTTGGTGCACAGTAATTTTTTCTTGTAATTTAATCAGCCGGGAGCTGCCTCCTGAGCCTGTTTTTAATTTAATGGATGTGGATATAACGCTAGAGAGACTGAGTTATTAAATGTTCAGAACTATGCAAACCAGCTCCGCTGCCTGTGCTCTGTGTGCCACGACCAGGGGTGGCCCTGGCCGGGGCTCAGGGCGGAAAGCCGCAGGGCCCGCGGGGTGCCCGGATCTGCTCCGCAGCCGCAGGAGGGGGCCTGGGGCCCTGCCTGCAGCTGGGGCAGGGGCACCTTGCTGGGGTGTGTGCCTGCTGTGCAGGCAGGGAGCCCTGGCTGCTGTGCTGCCCGCCGTAGTGTGGCTGTGCGAGCCTGCAGGGCCGGGTCCCCGGCAGCCCCTGGCTAGCACAGAGAAGCCCCTGGGAGGTAAAGAGCCCCCCAGGACCAGGGGCTGCCCTGCCCAGGCTGTGGGCAGGAGCGGGTGCCAGGCAGGGGCTGCTCTTTGGGGATGCAGTGGGGACTCAGCATGCAGCCAGGGACCAGCCCCCTCACCTGAGCGATGGGAAGGAGCTGCTTATCGGGAACCCACAGAGAGGGGAGCTAATTCGGGAACCGGCTGTGGTGGGTGGAGGGCGGGGGCAAAAGCCTGGGGGAACTCGCACCCCTTTCCCACAGCGCGTGGGCTGAGCCCCCTCCACTGCAGCCTGGGGACCAGCTGAGCTCGCACGCTGCAGCCCCTGTGTCCTGCGCCACCCTGCAGCCAGAGCACAATGCCCACAGGGCAGCCCTGGGGCAGGGACAGCCGGGCCAGACCCAGAACCCACTCACACCATGGCCAAGCCCCAGGCAGAGCCTGCCCCAGCCCCACCGAGCACCCTGCAGGGTCCTGGCCCCCCAGGAGGGTCTGTCGGGGCTGCACTTGCTCGCAGAGGCAGCTCCTTTCTGGAGAGCCTCTCGGCCTCGCTGCACCCGTGGCCACAGTGGTTTCCTGTGGTCTGGAGCGAGCTCCCCGCGGCGTGCAGGCAACTGCAGACGCTTCTCAGCCCGCTCTTCCTTTTCCCACGAGGCCGGGCTGGGGGCAGGTCCCTGCTGCCCCTCGGCTGAGGGCTGGCAGCTTGCGGGCTGGGGGCAGCTGGGCGCTGCAGGTGGGCTGCACCCATCGGGTGCTGCAGCAACGGCTCCCACCGGGGAGCAGGCAGAGGCCGCAGCCCCACCAGGCTCTGCAGGCTGCGCGAGGGCGGATGGAGGATGTGAAACTGGGAGAGCTGTAGTGTGGCCCACAGCAGCCTTCCTGCTGCAGGCAGTGGTTGCGGCTTCCAGGGAAGGAGAGCTTCTGCACTTGCCATTGCACCCGGAGCCTTGCAGCACGGTCCTGACCGGCCTGGCACTGCAGGGGGGGCAGCCCCCCAGCCCCCAGGCTTGGATGCCTCCCGTCAGAGGTGCCCAGTGCAGGCGGGGAGGAGGCCTGCGTGGCTTGGGAGGTGCCAGGGGATGCTGGAGGGATGCTGGGGGTGGAGAGAAGTGGCCCCTCAGCCCGGCTTGCAAAACACTTGCTAAGCTTGTAACAACGCTGCGAGTGTCTCTGGAGCCAGTGGGGCATGTGGACGCTGCCAGTGGGACCCGCAGCTCAGGCAGAAATAAAACTATTCCTGGGCAGGCTCCGGGGCTGGGGCAGAGGCAGCTGGAGGCAGGCTGGCATCTGCTGCGGGCCGGGGCAGCTGCAGCTGGTGCTAGCGGAGCTGCTCTCACCCTCAAATGTGCTGTGAAAATTACTGTTTCCAGGGCACCTGGCACTGGTGGTGCCAGGGAGCATCAGCAGCACTGGGTGCTCCGGCCAGCTGAACGGGGCACAGGGAAAGCAGAGCCCCCGCGGCAGGCAGGATTCTGTGGGGATGGGCAGGCAGGGACCCCCAGCAGGCAGGACCCCGTGGGGACCAGGGCCAGTTACAGGGTGGCCAGCGTGGGGGCAACGGGACCCTGGCAGCACGTGTCAGCTCTTGAACTGCTCAACTGGGCAGGCGGCAAATGGGGCATTAACCAGGCTTCTCTCGCTCGGGGAGGCTGCGTGGGGATTTGACTCAGGGGGGGGATTTGTGTCGCTCAGCACAGAAACCTCCTGCGCTTGTGGGAGTGCTGCTTGGGGTCTGTGCCCGGGGCACGGTGGCAGGCCCTGGCCATGCCGTCCCATGCCGTGCCGTGCCGTGCCATTGTGCTGCTCTTTGGTGGGACCACCCGGGCATCGCTCACCCATGGGAAGGCAAGTCAGCAAAACTCCCGTCTGACACGCTTTTTCCCCCAATTTCCTCTAGAAGTGCAATCAGCTCGGCTGTGTCCTGCAGGTGACCGTGATGCCCCTCTGGGGCTGGGGCTTCCCTGCCAGGCACAGGAGGGGGGCTCAGCACAAACCACCCAGGAGGTGGCCGGGCCGAGCCAAGCAGAGCTAAGCCGGGCTGCGCCGGCGATGGGGACACGTGCGGCGGTGCTGGCCGGAGGCGGCGGCAGCTGCCCCTGTGATGTGGCTGCCAGAGCTGAGCGGTCCCACCGTGGCACCAGTGAAGCACTTTGAGGGGGGGGAGCCCTGGGGCTGCCACAGGGAGCGGCGTCCCAGCCATGTGGGTGCAGGCTGGCACCGAGGGCTGGGGCATGGCTCCATGGTTGCCCGTGCGGTGGCTGCTCTGTCCTGTGGCCTTTCACAGTCACAAGGGCCAGGCTTGGGGGTGATGACGGAATGGTCTCCCTTCAGTGGGGCTGCGCAGAGTCCTGGGGACCCTGCCGGGTACCCCCCTAGTCCCTGCAGCCTCTCGGGGAAGCAGGGGCAGGGAGAGGGGCTGGGGGACCGGCAGGACTGGGCATGGCTGAAGGGGCTTTGCTGGGTGAAACCCCTGCGGGGCCAGGGCTGAGTCCAGGCTCCACGGGGGCGGTGGACCACAGCCGGGGTGAGGAAGAGCCCTGGGCTCCTGCAGGGCTGGATCCTGCCAGAGCCAGGCCCTGGTGCGAGGCGGCCGGGAGAGGGGTGGCAGGGCTGGGGGCTGCCCAGCTATGGTGGAGCCGCGGGCCGGCGTCAGCCCTGGGCGCGGGGACTGACAGGGAGGGGAGGAAGCGCAGGAAATCTCGCAATGGCTGTATGGTCAGCACCGGGTTTCCTGTTCCTCCCCAGGAGCCGGAGCTGCACCAGGTCCAGACTGCGCCGGCTGCGGCCCCGGGAGGACGCCAGCACCAGCCCCACGGCAGGGACCTCGCGGCACACGCAGGTTGGAGGGGCCGAGCCCCAGCAAAGCGCTGGCAGGGACAGGGGACCCCTTTGCGGGGCTGGGGGTGGTCTCGGCCCTGGCCCTCTGCAGGGTCGAGGGCTGTGCCAGGGGACGTCCTGCCCTGCACAGAGATGTGCCCCAGCACCCTCCTGCTCCTGCTGCACCCTTGCTGCGCGGCAGGGCACCCTGGGACCACGGCTGGGACCAGTTTGGCTCCCAACGGCTGTGCTGGAGTCCCAGGTACTGGGACGCATCCAGGCTTGACACCTTCCTCTGGGACTTGGCACCCTGTCCCCCTCCTATCGGCTCCCCACCCGTGCCCTGGCCCCCAGGAGCTCCCCCGTCCCAGCGTGCCCGGCTGCCCCCGCCGCGGGCACAGGGTGACCGTGCTGGCGGGCAGGACAGGGCCGGAGCTGTCAGACTGAGTGGGGTCAGTGCCCCGGCCAGGGTGGGGGGCATGGCTGCGCTGCCCTCGGGGAGCAGCCCCGCGTGCACGGCAGAGGTGACGCTGCTGTTTTTGACTCCACACTTCCTCCTCCCTGGCACTGTCCCTGCGGGCCCCAGCTGCTGCAGGCTTGGGGCACGCTCAGCCCTCCCGCCTGCTTTGAATGCGCTTTGCAAGGCAGATTGCATGGGGCAGGGAGGACTCTGCCCCCCGCCACCGCCCAGCCCCGGTGCCATGTCTCGGTGACGGGGCGACGGGGTGGGAGGGTGCGAGATGCAAAGGGCCCTGGCCACCCACAAGGGCGGTGCGGGGCGCAGGGCGGCAGCCGCGGCTCAGGCTCTCCCGCCGCTCCGCAGCCTCCTCCCGCCGGGGACGGTGGTGCCATGGGCTTCGGGCCAGAGCTGTGGTGCCCGCAGGGGCACAGCGCGCTGCTGCGGCTGCAGGACAGCGAGCTGCGCCTCCTGGAGCTGATGAAGAAGTGGATGTCACAGCGCGCCAAGAGCGACCGGGAGTACGCGGGGATGCTGCACCACATGTTCTCCCAGCTGGAGAAGCAAGAGGGCCCCGGGCAGCTCCGCGCCAGCCACCACAGCAGCCAGATCGGGGAGGTAGGGAAGCTCCAGTGTGGTGTGGTGCCGGAGGGCAGCCATCCCCACGCCGTTCCTTACGCCCTGTCCCTGCAGTCCTGGTGGGTGCTGGCGAGCCAGACAGAGATGCTGAGCCAGATCCTGCGGCGGCATGCAGAGGAGTTGGCGGCGGGGCCGCTGGCCAAGCTGAGCCTGCTCATCCGCGACAAGCAGCAGCTCCGCAAGGCCTTCAGCGAGCAGTGGCAGCAGCTCAGCCAGGAGTATGCCCGGGTACGCGGGTCCTGGCGGGGGGAGCAGGGCCCCCAGCCCGGCCCCACTCCCCTGACAGCGTCTCCCTCCCCAGACCACGCAGCAGGAGATGGAGAAGCTGAAGGCACAGTACCGCAGCCTGGCGCGCGACAGTGCCCAGGCCAAGCGCAAGTACCAAGAGGCCAGCAAAGGTGCCTGCCAGCCCAGTCCCCGGCCCCCCACCTGCCCCATCCCCATCCTGCTGTGTCCCCTCCCGGCTCGCCTCAGCCCCCAGCGGGTCAGCTGGAGCACCCCGTGCCCTGTGGTACCCGCAGAGCAGCCTGGGCCGGGCAGGGGCTCCAGGGGTGGCAGCATGGGGAGAGCCCAGCCTGGCCCCCAGGGAGCTGGGCAAATGTCCTCTGGGTTATGGGTCTCGGGACACCGAGCTGTGGGTTGGGAGCGTCCCTGTGCAGCGGAAGGTGTGGTGTGACCACCCCAGCCCCATCCTCAGCCCCCCTGCCTGCCCTGAGACCCCCCTCCCAGCCCCATCACCCCCCACCAGGTGCCCGTGCACCTCGCTGGTTGCTCAGGGGGATGTGCCGCAGCACTGGGACCAGCGGCGTGGTGGTGGTGGGTGTTTTCCACGGCCTCTCCCCCCAGACAAGGAGCGAGACAAGGCGAAGGAGAAGTACGTGCGCAGCCTCTGGAAGCTCTACGCCCTGCACAACCAGTACGTGCTGGCCGTGCAGGCGGCCACGCTCCACCACCACCACCACTACCAGCGGGCGCTGCCCAGCCTCCACCAGTCCCTCTACAGCCTGCAGCAGGAGATGGTCCTTGTCCTGTAAGAGCCCTGGCTGCCCTGCGCCCAACTGCCTGTCCCTGGGCACCCCCATGGCCCCTGGAAACCGGCGGTGCTCCCTCCTCCTGCCAGAGTCCCACCGGCCACATGCACCTTCCCTGCCCCATCACCTGCAGCCGTCACGGTGATACCCTGCAGCGCCACGCGAGATGGGGGGACTGAGGGCACGAGCCAGCGGGATGCGGGGACCAGCCAGCCCGAGCAGCAGGGCCGGGGCAGGGGTGGTGGCACCTGGCCACAGGGGCCCCAGGCTGGGGGGCACAGGAGCCCAGCAGCCCCCAGCGCCCATGTGCCCACAGGAAGGAGATCCTCGGGGAGTACTACAGCATCAGCAGCCTGGTGCAGGAGGAGGTGCTGGCTGTGCACCAGGAAATTGCCGGTGCTATCCAGGCCATTGACCCGGCCACCGAGTACAGCGGCTTCGTTCAGAGCCACAGGTATGGCCCCACGCGGCTGCTCTGCCAGGCCGGTCGTGGGTGCCAGCAGCTGGCACGGGGCAGGTGGGAGGCAGAGTCGCACTGGGTACCTGCAGGTACAGCTCCGAAGTGCCACCGGCTGTGTCCTTTGATGAGAGCTTGCTCGAGGAGACGGAGAGCCTGGTGCCAGGGGAGCTGCAGCTGAACGAACTGACCATCGAGAGCGTCCAGCACTCGTGAGTGGGGCTGGGCCACAGGCAGGGGCTGCTCTGCTGGCAGCGCAGCTCAGCACCATCCAGCACCCGTGTCTCTTGCAGCCTGACGTTGGTCGAGGAGGAGCTGGCAGCCGCCACGGAGGCTGTGAGCAGCAAGGAGCAGCGGGTGCAGGAGCTGCAGGTGGAGATCCGGGGCGAGGAGCAGGGCCGGAGCCCCGGGGAGCGGTGAGGTGTGGCAGGCGGGGGGCCAGGGGCCAGGGGCAGCAGGGGCTGACCACCCTGTCCCGTCCCCAGGGTGCACTTGCTGGGCAAGCGGCAGGGGCTGCAGGAGGTGCAGCAGCAGCTCGAGAGCTGCCTCTGTACCCAGGCCAAGCTGCAGGCGCAGCGGGACCTGCTGGCTGGGAAGCTGGCGGAGCTGGGCACCGGGGAGCCCCTGCCCGCCCTGCCGCTGCAGGAGGACCGGCAGTCGGTCTCCTCCGTGGTGAGTCCTGCCCCACCGTGCCCCGGGACCGCAGGGCTGGGGCATGCCAGGCTGGGGCATGCTGAGCTGGGATCACCCCCCGCGCAGCACACAGCTCACACCTCCCCCCAGGAGCAGGAGAGGAGTGGGGCCACCGCGCTGGAGACCCTCAAGAACCACATCTCGGGCATCTTCAGCCCCAAGTACTTGGTGAGTCCCGGGGCACCTCCAGCCATCCTGCCCTCCTGCCTTGCCAAGCCTCCTGGTCCCTCAGCACCCCCCGCCCTCTCCTCTCTGGCCCCACAGCCCCCTCGCCTCCATACTCTAGCTCCTCCAGCCTCTGCTCCCCCTGCCGCTGCCGCCCCCACCTCCAGCACGACCGCGGGGGCACGGCTGGGCTCACCCCTGTCTCCATCCAGCTGCCGCCCCCCGTGCCCCTGATCCCGGAGGTGCAGAAGCCGCTGTGCCAGCAGGTCTGGTACCATGGGGCCATCCCGCGCTCAGAGGTGCAGGAGCTGCTGAGCTGCAGCGGGGACTTCCTGGTGCGGGAGAGCCAGGGCAAGCAGGAGTACGTGCTCAGCGTGCTGTGGGACGGGCAGCCGCGGCACTTCATCATCCAGGCTGCCGACGTGAGTGACCATAGGTGGGGAGAGACAGCCGGGGTGGCCCTGCACAGGCAGGCGGGGGTCCCTGCCCAGGCATGGCTCCTGGCTCTGCAGCCATGGGGGCCCTGGTGTGAGTGCATGGGACGTGTACGTACGGTACGAGTTGTGTGCACCCATCCTTGCACAGGCCAAGTGCAGAGCGCGGGGTGAGAGCTCTGCATCGTGCATGTGAACTCCACTTATGCGTGCTTGCCAGTTGCATGTATGTCCCGCATTGCTCATCCATGCGTGCACACCCATGCACTCCAGCCCTCGTGAGCACACCCATGCGTGCATGCAGGCACAACGCCTCAGCCTCTCCTCCCCGCAGAACATGTACCGGCTGGAGGGGGAAGGCTTCCCCACTATCCCACTGCTCATCGAGCACCTCCTGCAGAGCCAGCAGCCCATCACCCGGAAAAGTGGAATCGTCCTGGCCAGGGCTGTGCCCAAGGTGACAGCAGGCAGTGGGGAGGGGGGCAAGTCCCCTGCACATGGGGCAGACCTGCCCGGCCCCTCCTCCTGCCCACGTCTGGGCTGAGAGCCCCAAGCACGCTTCTCTAACCAGATGTGGTGACTCAGCCCTGGGCAGGGGGTCTGGGGGCTGAGGACCCCCCTCCGGGGCTGCGTGAGAGGGAGCTGCAGGGGCAGGAGGGGATGTGGGCCTGGGGCGGGCTGGGGGATGGCTCATCGCCTTCAGTGTCTGCTTGCTGCAGGACAAATGGGTACTCAACCACGAGGACGTGCTGCTGGGGGAGCGCATCGGCCGGGTGAGTCGGGGTGCCCTGGTCCCTGCCTGCACAGGGTCTGCGGGAGGGCAGGGTTGTCCCACGGGGTTTGCGGGAGGGCAGGGTTGTCCCACAGGGTCTGCGGGAGGACAGGAGTTGCTTTGGGCCACACCATGGCAAGCTGGGCCAGTACACCCCTGTCTCTCGGCAGGGTAACTTTGGGGAGGTATTCAGCGGCCGCTTGCGTGCTGACAACACCCCTGTAGCTGTGAAATCCTGCCGGGAAACCCTCCCGCCCGAGCTCAAGGCCAAGTTTCTGCAGGAAGCCAGGTCTGTGCAGCCATCACCCTTGTCCCAGCCCGTCTGTCCGTCCTCGGGGCTTGGGGCTGTTCAAACCCTGCTGGGACTGCAGCATCCTTGTGCTGAGGGCCGTGTCCCTGGGTCAGCCGGGTAGAGTGTCCTGGGGACGGCACGGAGGTGGCCTGTGCCTGGGGCAGCCGGGCCCCCGTGCACTCACAGTGCCCGTCCTTGTCCCCACAGGATCCTCAAGCAGTACAACCACCCGAACATTGTCCGGCTCATCGGTGTCTGCACCCAGAAGCAGCCCATCTACATTGTCATGGAGCTTGTGCAGGGTGAGCGGCCCTGTCCTGCAGCCCCTGCGCTGCTGGGGCAGCCGGTGTGTGTGTGTGCAAGCTCGCCACGGCGTGCCAGGGCAGCCGCCCGCCAGCTCCGCAATCCTGGGTGCAGGGGGGGACTTCCTGAGCTTCCTGCGCAGCGAGGGGCCCCACCTGCGGGTGAAGGAGCTGATCAAGATGACGGAGAATGCTGCTGCCGGCATGGAGTACCTGGAGAGCAAGCACTGTATCCACAGGTGGGCTCCGGCGGCGCGGGCGGGTGCCGGGCAGGGCAGGGTGAACCCCAGAGCCCTCGCTGCCCCCCGTCCCGTGAGGTCGGCTGGGCGTCTGGCTGATGGGTCAGGGCTGTCCCAGGGACCTTGCCGCTCGCAACTGCCTGGTGACAGAGAAGAACGCCCTGAAGATCAGTGACTTTGGGATGTCACGGGAGGAGGAGGATGGCATCTACGCCTCCACGGGGGGGATAAAACAGATCCCCGTCAAGTGGACCGCCCCTGAAGCACTCAATTATGGTATGGAATGGAGCCAGCCACGGCCTGGCAGCCTCGCGGTGCAGCTGGGAGCTAGGATTCCAGAGCACACCATCCTGCTCCCACGCGCCTGGTCCTGGGGAGGGAGGCAGAGAGAGCCAGGGCACCCCAGCCCTTGTGAGCACGGGCACAGCCAGGGCAGCGGTGCCATGGGTGTCCCCAGCCGCCAGCATCCGCTCTGCCCCATGTCCACAGGCCGATACAGCTCCGAGAGCGATGTCTGGAGCTTCGGGATCCTGCTGTGGGAAGCCTTCAGCCTGGGCGCCGTCCCCTACACCAACCTCAGCAACCAGCAGACACGAGAGGCAGTGGAGCAGGGTAAGGGACGTGGCCAGGGTCTGGATCTTGCAGGCCACTGCGGGGCTGTGGGCCCAGCACGGCGGGTGCGCCGTGGAGCTGTGCCCATGGGATGGGCAGGACAGGGCTGTGGGGGGTGAGGGGCTGGTAGCCCAGGCTGCCATGTCCCCATCCCTGCTGCCCTCCAGGTGTGCGGCTGGACCCCCCTGAGCAGTGCCCGGAGGAAGTGTACCGGCTGATGCAGCGGTGCTGGGAGTACGACCCCCGCAAGCGGCCCAGCTTCAACACCATCCACCAGGACCTCATCGCCATCCGCAAGAGGCACCGGTGACGGGGAGCACCGGGCCGAGGGCAGTGCCCTGCCAGCCCCACTCAGGACACCACCGTGTGCCTCAGATCCATCCCACTGGCAGCGTCCGTCCCTCGGGCATGGCCTGCCTGGGAAGCGGGTGCTGTGGGGCGGCCAGATGCTGCTGTGACCCCTCCCTGGCCCAGGGCAGGGGGCTCCCGCGCGCCCCGGGGACATGGCACCCACAGCTTGTGCCGGGCTTGATCCTGTGTAATAAACCAGTGAGCCCTGCAGCGCCGCGTCTGTGGGGACTACGGGGGGCACAGACCCCGTGGGAGCCAGCGGGGCCACGCGCACACGCTGCATCTGGGACAGGGCGCACTGGGACAGCGCACCGGCACCTCGATCCGGCCCCGGGGCTACGGGGGGCATGTCCCGGCGTGTCCCCGGGGCTATGGGGGACGGCCAGGCCTGACCCGGGGCTGTGGGGGTCCCGGCCGGGTCAGCTCCCGGCGCTACGGTGGGGTCAGCTCTGTCCCGGGAGCTCGGGGGGTCCCGACCGCGTCGTTCCCGCCCCAGCGGCCGCCCCGCTGCGCCGCCCGGCGGAGCCGCCTCCCGGCGGGGCGGGNGGGCCCGAGTCGCCCCTGGGCCCGTGCCGCCCGCCGGCGCCGCTCCAGCCCGGGCTATAAATACCCGGCGCCGGATTAAGCGAAGTAGGACGCGGGGGGGCCGGGGGCCGAGGAGGAGGGTCGCGGTGGTGGGCAGGCGGCGGGCAGGGCGCGGGAGCCCCGGGCTGGGCTGCCTGACCCCGGGTCCCCCGGCAGGGCTCAGCCCAGAGCGGGGGCAGGAGGCACCGTCCCGTCCCGTCCCGTCCCCCGTCTCCTGGCCCGTCCTGCCCCCGCACCCGTCCCGTCCTCGGCCCCGGCCCGCGGCTGGGCTGGCAGGGACAGCGGCGCCGCTCTGCCCCGGTGCAGGTCTGTCCCTGCGGCCCTCCGGGATGAAGCTGAAGAAGCAGGTGACGGTGTGTGGAGCTGCCATCTTCTGCGTGGCCGTCTTCTCCCTCTACTTGATGCTGGACCGGGTGCAGCACGACCCCACGCGCCACCAGAGCGGGGGCAACTTCCCCAGGGTGAGCGGTGGGGCTGTGAGGACGGGAGAGCGGGCAAGCGGGCCAGGGCTAGTGGGGGCCAGCCGGCACAGCCCGAGGCCGTTCGGTTGCCTGGGCTGGTGCTTCTCCCTGCTGGTGTCAGTGCACGTGGGGGACAGGACCTGCCTGGCAAAGGGCATCGGAGGCTCTCACTGTGGCGTCTGTGTCCCCAGAGTCAGATCTCGGTGCTGCAGAACCGCATCGAGCAGCTGGAGCAGCTGCTGGAGGAGAACCACGAGATCATCAGCCACATCAAGGACTCAGTGCTGGAGCTGACGGCCCACGCGGAGGAGCAGCCGGCGCTGCCCCACCACACGCCCAATGGCTCCTGGGTGCTGCCCCCTGAGAGTCGCCCAAGCTTCCTCTCCGTCTCCCCACAGGACTGCCAGTTCGCCCTGGGGGGCAAGGGCCAGAGCCCAGACCTGCAGGTGAGGGGCCAGTGTCTCAACCCCTGCTAGCACAAGGGGGTCCTTACCAGGGCATCCAGGGGGTCCTGGCCCTACTCAGTTGGGGGTTTCTCAATTTGGTGTCTGCCCTGAGCCCTGTCTCCCACCTGGCAGATGCTGGCCGTGTATTCCCTGCTGCCCTTTGACAACCAGGACGGTGGTGTGTGGAAGCAGGGCTTCGATATCACCTATGAGCCCAATGAGTGGGACGCTGAGCCTCTGCAGGTGTTTGTGGTGCCGCACTCCCACAATGACCCGGGTGAGCAGTGGGTGAAGGTGGGCAAGAGAGGGGAAGGGCTAACCCAGCCCCTGCCGGCCCACACTGCTGGCGGAGGAGGGCTGGGCCCCACACAGTGACCCCCGATGCGTGCTGGCAGGCTGGATCAAGACCTTCGACAAGTACTACTATGACCAGACGCAGCACATCCTCAACAGCATGGTGCTGAAGATGCAGGAGGACCCGCGCCGGCGCTTCATCTGGTCTGAGATCTCCTTCTTTTCCAAGTGGTGGGACAACATCAGTGCCCAGAAGCGGGCTGCGGTGCGGAGGTAGGGCTGCCCGCCTGGCCTCGGTGCCCAGCACGGTCCCTGCCCGGAGGCGGGTGCTGTGGGAGACGTGCCGGCGGTGAGCACCGGGTGCGTGAGGAAGGGCCTTGGGGAGACGAAGGCTGCCCTGGCTGCAGTGCAGCGTCCGTGGGCTCCGCACTCCTCACCGTGGGGTGCCCTGGCACTGCCAGCAACCTCTCAGTGCCACAAGATGTCAAAACCACAGCAGTGTGAGGCGAGAGCCAGGGTGCTGCCCGCACTGCGGCCTCCGCAGCGGGGGCCTGAGGGGCTGGGTGACGCAGGCCTCTTGTGCTCGTGGGGCTGGAAAACTCCCTCTCGTCGCTGTAACCCCGAGCACTGCCGCAGAGCCTGAGCAGTGCCAGCGCCTTGCAAGGCCCAGGGCACCCTCAGGGGATGGGAGACCTGGAGAGCAGGACTGTGTGGTGGGAGAGGGCCCCCTTGTCAGCCCCCCTGCCCTGGGATGGCTGGAGGTGGAGGACAGAGAGAACACGGGCTGCAGGGCACAGTGGAAGGCATTGGCCTGTGTGGGGATGGGCTCCGGCTGGGCCTCGGCCAGCGTGGTGCTGTGGAGAGATGTCTGTTCGGGGCTGCACGTGGGGACAGCGTGGGCACTGTGCAGCAGCCGGTGGTTGCGGAGGCTGCGGGTAGGACCCAGGTGACTCCAAGACGGAGCGAGGCTCTGCCACGGACACACGGCTTGCCACAGGGCTCTGCCCGGAGCTGATCACATCTCATGTGTCCCCCTTGCAGGCTGGTTGGCAACGGACAGCTGGAGATGGTGACGGGTGGCTGGGTGATGCCTGACGAGGCCAATTCCCACTACTTCGCTATGATCGACCAGCTGATCGAGGGGCACCAGTGGCTGGAGAAGAACATTGGTGAGAACTGGGCAGGATGCCGGGCAGGAGGGGCAGGGTGCTGGCTGGGGGCCTGCTTGATGTGCCGGTGGGCACCCCCATCCTGGCAGGAGCCTACTCGCAGCGGGTGCTGCTGGGCCCAGTGTGGGGCTGACTGGTCTCTCTGCCCCCAGGCGTAACGCCCCGGTCGGGCTGGGCTGTTGACCCCTTTGGGCACAGCTCCACCATGCCCTACCTGCTGAAGCGCTCCAACCTGACGGGCATGCTCATCCAGCGCGTGCACTACGCCATCAAGAAGCACTTTGCTGCCACCCAGAACCTGGAGTTCATGTGGAGACAGACGTGGGGTGAGGGGCTGCTGGGGAGGCGACCGCAGAGAGGGCCCTGCCGGGGTGGAAACAGCTATCAACCACATTCCTTTGCGGATGGCGAGCCGAGCGCCGGGAGGCGATGGCTCTGCCCTGCAGTGGTTTTGTCCTGAGGGACAGCCCCAGGGTGACTCCCCTCTGTGCCTGGTACTCTGGGGAGGCTGCTGTGCTCTCTGGGCTCCAAGCGGGTGAGCCTGTGTGCCAGATCTGCTCTGCCCTAGCAGCCGTCCCCACACCCACGTGTCCCACACCCAGTCCTGCTTGGGGATAGGCAAGGGAGAGCCTTGGTGCTCATCTGTCCTTGGTCCCGCAGACCCGGACGCCAGCACCGACATCTTCTGCCACATGATGCCCTTCTACAGCTACGACGTGCCCCACACCTGTGGGCCAGACCCCAAGATCTGCTGCCAGTTCGACTTCAAGCGCCTGCCGGGTGGCCGGATCAACTGCCCATGGAAGGTGCCTCCCCGAGCCATCACCGATGCCAACGTGGCAGAGCGGTGAGTGCTGCAGGGGCAGGGGCAAGCGGCTCTGAGCCCCACGGCCCTGTCCGGGAGCCAGCCTCACACTCTGCCCCCCCATGGCAGAGCCCAGCTGCTGCTGGACCAGTACCGCAAGAAGTCCAAGCTGTACCGCAGCAAGGTGCTGCTGGTGCCTCTGGGAGATGATTTCCGCTACGACAAGCCACAGGAGTGGGATGCCCAGTTCCTCAACTACCAGCGCATCTTTGACTTCCTCAACTCCCGGCCCAACTTCCACGTCCAGGTACTTGCAGGGAGGTCCGGGGCAGCACAGGGGTTGCGGGGGGAGCAGGGCCCCACGTGCGAAGGTTGTGGGGAGGCCACACGCAGAGCCCAGTCGGGTGGGCAGTGCTGGGAGGGGTGGTGGGAGCCCCCGGCCACGGGAGCTACGGCGGCTCCCCGTCACACTCAGAGCTGCACGTGCCATCCTGCAGGCGCAGTTTGGGACGCTCTCCGACTACTTTGACGCTCTGTACAAGAAGGTGGGCATCGTGCCGGGGATGAAGCCGCCCGGGTTCCCGGTGCTGAGTGGGGATTTCTTCTCCTACGCGGACCGGGAGGATCACTACTGGACAGGCTACTACACCTCCCGGCCTTTCTACAAGAGCCTGGACCGGGTGCTGGAGGCCCACCTCCGGTGAGGGGAATTGGGCTGGGCCTGGGGCAGGGGTTGCGTGCAGGGGGCACGGGCAGGCGTTGGCTGGGCAGCACCCAAGAGCCCCAGCGGTCCCCCGCTGTGTGCCCAGCCGCCAACGTGCTGGGGGTGGCCCAGGCATGGCCCAGGCAGTGCCAGACCCTTGCCCAGCCCCAGGGCAGCACGTGCCCCCTGCCTGCCCTCCCCGAGGCCGGGCCCCTGTGCGTGGAGAGTGCACGCACTGGGCACCATTGGCGCGAGGGCAGGCTGGGCTGGCTGCTCCTCCTCCGCCCTCCGTCTTGGCACTGCTCGGCCCAGAGCGTTGGGGCACGGAGCGGGACCCTCGGTGACCTTGTCCCTGCGCAGGGGGGCAGAGATCCTGTACAGCCTGGCGCTCGCCCACGCCCGCCGCGCTGGCGCCGACGGCAGGTACCCACTCTCCGACTACGCCCTGCTGAGCAACGCCCGCCGCAACCTGGGCCTCTTCCAGCACCACGATGCCATCACCGGCACCGCCAAGGAGGCTGTGGCAGTTGACTATGGAGTCCGGTGCGTGCAGGGAGCTGGGGTGCAGCCCTGAGGGCGCCATCTCAAATGGGGGCTGGTGGGCTCGGGGCTGGGAGCGTGGTTGGGTGTGGTGGTCCTGTGGGGCCCCTCTCCTGGGGGGAGGTGGGGAGTGTTGGGGAGACGCTGGGACAGGACAGGGGGACGGTCCCGGATGGCTCACTCTGCCTGTGCCTCAGGCTGCTCCACTCTCTCACGAACCTCAAGCGCGTCATCATCAATGCTGCACATTACCTCGTGCTGGGGGACAAGGACGCCTACCGCCATGACCTCGCTGCACCCTTCCTTGGCACGGTGAGCAGCACCCTGCCCCATGGCTCCCCGCGCCGCAGCACACTGGGCCATGCTGGGGCAGCTGTCCCCGTGCCCCCAGGGAGCACAGCCCTGCCTGCCCGCTCGGTGCTGGGTGGGGGTCTGGGGAAAGGGTCCAGCTGGGCCCGGCTGGCAGGCATAGTGGGCGCACCCCGGCTCTGACTGCTTCTCTCCCCAGGACGACACGCGCCCCAGCCAGGACTCCCTCCCGGAGAGAACAGTTGTCAAACTGGACACCTCGCCCCGGTAAGGGCTGCCTGCCTTGCTCTCGGGGCTTGTGGGGCTGTGGCGGGGCAGTGAGGGGGGTACCTAGGACTCTGTGAAGCAGTGGGTGCGTGCACGGGACCCATGGGTGGTGTGGGGCACGGGGCACCCAGGACGCCGTGGGGCTGGGGTGGCCATCGCTGTGTGACCCCACCCGCAGGTTCCTGGTGGTGTTCAACCCCCTGGAGCAGGAGCGCCTGAGCGTCTTGCCGGTGCTGGTGGACTCCCCACATGTGCGTGTGCTCTCCGAGGAGGGGCAGCCCCTGCCTTCCCAGCTCAGTGTGCACTGGGGCTCTGCCACGGACATGGTGCCCAATGTCTATCAGGTATGGGGTGCCCCAGTGCCACTGCCCGCCCCCATCCTCAGCCTGCATAGCCCGTCCGTGGCCGCCTCCCATCCTCACATGCTGCCCCCGTGGCAGGGACACCTCTGTGACAACAAGTGTCCTCGCATCCCAACACAAGCTCGCACTGCTTGCCGACGCCCAGGTCCCTGTGCACGTCCCCCCCTCAGCAGAAGCCCCGGAAGCGCCGAGCCGGGGTCTTTGCCCTGCCGACAGCCAGCAGGTCCCCAGGTGCCGGCTGCCCTCCTGCGGAGGGGCTGGCTCAGGTCTCCATGCTGCCCGCAGGTGTCTGTCCTGGCCCGCCTGCCTGCGCTGGGGCTGCGCGTGCTGCAGCTCCACAAGTCCTTCGACAGCCACGCCACGGTGAAGTCCTCTGTGCGCTTGTACCTGCACGGCCAGGACTCGCCCGTGCGCAAGCAGGAGGCCATACCTGTGCACGTCTTCCCGGCCACCGCTGATGACTTGTGCCTGGAAAACCAGCACCTGCAGGCCTGCTTCTCGGGACGCTCAGGCCTGCTGCAGGCAGGTGCAGGGGTCTGACGGGTGGCGTGGGGATGAAGGAGGGGAAGGGGACAGAGTGCTGCCTCGTGCAAGGTGTGCTCACCACTGCGCCCCGCAGAGCATCCGCCGAGCTGGGGAGGAGCGGGAGCAGAGGGTGAGCAGCGAGTTCCTCGTCTATGGCACCAGGACCTCCAAGGACAAAAGTGGAGCCTATCTCTTTCTGCCTGATGGCGAGGCCAAGGTACGGGGACTGCCTCCGGGAGCCAGCTGGCAGCCGTTGCCTGCAGTTACATGACAGTCCTGCAGGCAGCAGCCTCAGCGCAGCCCTCCTTCCCCCACAGCCCTATGCCCCCAAGGACCCCCCAGTAGTGCGGGTGACGGAGGGCCCCCTCTTCTCAGAGGTCGCCAGCTACTACCAGCATGTTCAGACTGTAGTGCGGCTTTACAACGTGCCAGGTGAGACACCATGAGGCTGTGCCAGGGAGGCGGCAGGCCCGGGGGTGCTGGGCCATGCTGCCCGTGAGGCCCAGCCCCTCACTGCCTGCCTGCAGGGGTGGAGGGCCTGTCCCTGGACGTGTCTTGCCTGGTGGACATTCGTGACCACATCAACAAGGAGCTGGCCCTGCGCTTCAGCACTGACATCGAGAGTGACGACACCTTCTTCACGGACCTCAACGGTTTCCAGGTATCTGGCAGCCTGGGGAGGGACAGCAGCTGCCCACAGGGGGACGGTGCCCTGCCACCCGGCACTGGGCACTGTGGGAGCCTCCTCCAGCCGCTGACCTCTGTCCCTTGGCAGATCCAGCCCCGCAGGTACCAGCAGAAGCTGCCGCTGCAGGCCAACTTCTACCCCATGCCAGCCATGGCCTACATCCAGGACACGCAGAGCCGCCTGACGCTGCACACAGCCCAGGCCCTGGGGGTCTCCAGCCTCGGCAGCGGTGAGCCGGCCCCACGGGGGCTGTGGGGCTGTGCCTCGGGGGGCCTGCCGCAGAGCCGGGGCTACCCTTGGTGGGGGATGCTGGGGAGGAGGGTGCTGCATGGTGGGTGAAGGGGGATGCTGGGGAGGAGGGTGCTGCGGGCTGGGCACAGGGTGCCCTGGTCGTGCTGTCTTTGGGGGCTCCCTGGCTGCCCCCAGACCTGTGGGAGCGTTTCCACGCGTGGCAGCAGAGGGGCCATGCAGGGTGGCTGGCTCATGTTCAAGCCCGGGGCGCTGGGACCCGCTCTCTGCAGGCCAGCTGGAGGTGATCCTGGACCGGCGCCTCATGCAGGATGACAACCGGGGCCTGGGCCAAGGGCTGAAGGACAACAAGCGGACCTGCAACCGGTTCCGCCTCCTCCTGGAGCGCCGCACCACCGCCAACAAGGTGTGTGGGCTGTGAGGCCATGGGATCAGGGTTGGGCATGGTGCCGCTCGCCCGGAGAGCCCAGCCCTGCCTTGGGATGGAGCAGGGTGGAGGCATCTGCAGAAAGCCACGCATGCAATTGGGTGCAGGGTCTCCTCCCCTGCTGTCCTGTGGCCCCCCTGGCCATCGCGCTGGCACTGCACAGGGATGGGATGGGGGTGTGTGGGGAGGGTGGGACCGTGGACTGGGGTCTGTCCCGCAGATGGGGTGTACAGCCACACCACCCTCATAATCACAGTGTTCTTGTCCCATCCCCTCGCTGCTCTCTATGTGTGCGCCATGTCACTCACTCAGAGCTCCAGCTTCTTTTCCAAACTGGCCTCCATGTTTAAAGCCTTGGGCTTCCCCGGCGCCAGGACTGGCAGCCCAGAGGTAACGGCCGGCCTGGCCCCACTGTCCCTCCCTGTCTCGTGCACTAGCTGCTAGTGACTAGCCTAGCCCGGCGCCGTAGCAGGCCCGTAGTCTGACCATTGGCTAGCTGGGGTCCATGCAGGCTGCCCAGCCGGCAGCTGCCCTCCCTGTTTGGGCGCTGGGGAGGGTGTCACGCCTGGGTGGGCGCAGCTCTGGGTGCCCTGTGCTGGCAGGTACCTGTTCTGGCGTTGCTGGAAAGGCTGCAAGGAGCGGGAGGCCCCACGGGCCCTGTCCAGGTTCTGCCTGGCCCAGCCGCTCCCCTGGCCTGCACTGACCTGTGCGCTCTTTGGCCCGTGCAGGATGGCCGCCCGATCAGCTTCCCCTCCCTGCTGAGCCACATCACCTCTATGCACCTGAATGCTGAGGCCCTGGTCATGCCCGTGGCCCAGGAGAAGCTGGCCCCACCAGCCCTGCGCTCATTCATGCCCCTTTCTGCCGCCCTCCCCTGCGACTTTCACATCCTTAACCTGCGGATGCTGCAGGCAGAGGTGAGCTGCGCCCGTGAGTGGGACAGGCACAGCCCCAGGGACAGCAGGACCCGTGGGGGGTCTCACGTCCACTGTCCCCAGCATTGCACCTCACACCCTGGCTCCCTGGCAGGATGACTTGCTACCCTCGGCCGAAGCAGCCCTGATCCTGCACCGCAAAGGCTTTGACTGCAGCCTGGAAGCCAAGAACCTGGGGTTTAACTGCACCACCAGCCAGGGCAAGGTAAGACCGGGCTGTCACCTCCACCCACAACGGGGTCAGAGCCAGGCTGGGGCCCCTGGCACGTCTGGCGTTACGCCTGACTCCTGTGCCAAGCCAGGATGGAGGCTGGAAGGGACCCCCGGGACCCCCAGCACCAGCGTCCCAGAACCGGTGGCTGGTTGAGTCCCACAGTGCAGCATGCAGCCCCACTCTGCCCCTTGCCCAGGCAAAGCTGGAGATGTTGGTTTCTCATGAAGCGGGTCTGGAGCCTTCCATGAGCCCCGCATCCCCCAGCGAGGAAGGGCAGAGCCTGGGCTGGGCAGGGTCAGCATGCTGCCCTGGGTGCCGTGGGGGGCCTGCAAACCAGCTGCTGGCACAGCACGTGTGGGGCTGCCCCGTGCACGGTGCTGCGCTGCCAGGCACCGCATCCTACTCATCTGGGCCATCCTCCCTTTTCCCTCCTTTCTCCTTAGCTGGCCCTCGGCAGCCTGTTCCAGGGGCTGGAGCTGGGCTCCCTGCAGCGCACCTCACTGACCTTGATGTACCCGCTGGGCACGGTCTCCAACAGCACCAATATCCACCTGGACCCCATGGAAATTGCCACTTTCCGCATCCGCCTGGGGTAGTGTCTCCCAGAGCGGGAGAGAAGCAGACTGGCTGGGCAGCATGGGAGCAGCCGCTGAGCCCAGCAGCACCAGCATGGCCTGGGAGAGGCTGGGCCAACTGGCCTGTGGCAGGCAGGCGGGCACTGGGCAGGAGGTGCCGGACTTGCAAAGGCTGCTGCCTTCTAATTTATTAATCCTGTGTTCTCAGATAGATTTCAGAAGTGGACTGCTGTGGCAAGGCTGTGCAGAGGCTGCCAGATGCTGCCTGGGCATAGAGGCCACAGGCTGGGCACTGCTCCGAGCAGAGTACGGCTGGCAGGGCAGCGGGCCAGGCTCTGCCGCTGCCGGCAGGATGGGCACAGCTGCCCTGCTGCATTTGCACGGCTGCCCAGGAGGGTGCCCACCCCGGTGTCTTGGGGCAGGGGCCCGTGCTGGGCTCCCCTGGACCTGTGGGACAGCACGGGGGCTGCCAGGAACCTGGTGGGGTTGGGGCAGCTGGCTGGGGAGGTGCTGTGGACTGGAGACTGAGCTCGCCTGGAGCTTGTAGGAAACACGAGGCTGTTTCAAAGGGCTTCAGCCTGTGTCTGGCTTGTGATTCTCACACTGGTTTTGGGGGGGGTGGGAACAGTGCTCTGTGGTGAGACGGGGCAGCACCCCAAGGCAGCAGGGAGGCAGTCTTGGAGCTGTGGCCAGGGCCAGTCTGGGTGTGCTGGGCAGGCTCTGGGGGCTGTGCCACGCTCTGCTTTGTGGGGTCCCTGCCCTGCCAGTGCTCCCAGGGCTGAGCCGGGCGTGGGGCCCAGGGTACACGTGAGAGGCTGGTGGCATGGCCAGGCCCAGCCATGCTTGGGAACAGGCAGCACCTGGTGCTGGTGGGGTGCAGACCAAAGTTAGGCAGCTCCCTGTGCAGGCAGCAACATGTGGGTTAAGCATGGGAATGGCCTCTCCCAAATTCAGTGCCTTTAGCCCACTCTCGGTGTCAGCGTGGCAGCCTGGTCTCCGTTGAGCTCTGGCTGCCGGCGGCAGAGGGGCAGGTGCTGACAGTCACTGGGGGCTCCCTGGCACCCCAGGAAGGGGGCCCAGCCCAGCGGGGAGGAGATGGGGGGACATCGCCTGGTGCAGCACCCCCGCGTGCACCCCTGCGCCGCTGGGGTGAGGGCCTGGCACAGCAGCCTCCTGGGGCTCAGGGGTGCCAGCTGCTCTCAGGGCTGAAACGCCTGCAGCTGCTGGGGGAGCCGGACCCTGCTCCTGTGCACAGGGCCGTGGGGCGCTGCCGGCCGTGCCCAGCTGTCCAGAGCAGTCTGCAGTGCTCCAGGAAACCACGTCACATCACCAGGAGCATCCTCTCGGTTGCTGTGGGGACCGCAGGGGCTGCCACGCTCCCCTGGCCCCCCCGGGGCTAATTACTGTGAAGGGGTGCCAGCGGAGAGGGCCGCAGGGAGGGCCGGGTGAGGAGGTGGTGCTGGCTGAGCTCCGTCTCGGTTTCCCGCACAGCCTCCAGCACAGCCCGCATCCCGCGGACTCAGCCCCGGCCCCGCAAGGCCACAGCCCTGAGAACGGGCAGAGTGCATGGAGCCAGCGTGGATCGGCCCCGGCAGCTCAGCCTCTCGCACTGCCCTGGGGCCGGCATGGCGCAGCGCAGCCCCGATGCACGGCTGGGGGTGCGAGGACACTGCGGGGCTGTGCCGGGGAGCAGGGGACCACAGCCCTGCGCTGGCACAGTGTGCCACTGGTGGCTCTGCCGGAGCCTGGCTAATGGCATGGCTGGCAGGGGGCCATGCTGCTGGCGCAGGGGCCGCTGCCCACCGGGTCTGCTGCCCGCCGGGTCTGGGCTGCTGAGGGGCTGGCACAGCCTGCCTGCCCACAGCCCCAGGGCCAGGCGCTCGCCCCACGCCCCAGCCTGGCCTGCGGCCCTCGCCCGCAATGCCGGGATCCCCAGATGGGCTGAGATGCCCAACCAGGGCCCATAGACCCGGTGGCCAGTGCCCCGCTGCGGGGCGAGGAAGGCGCCTGCGTCCCACACTTGGCCCCCAAGAAGCTCATTAGCAATGCTCCCGCCTCCCGCCCCGGTCCCTGCGGAGCGGGTAGCGAGTGCAGGAGGCTCTAATGGCTCCAAGCGGCTCTTGATGGGCCTTGATGGAGGCGGAGCAGGAGGGGCTGTGGTTTCTGTGTTTTCTGCCTCCACCGGAGCCAGAGCCGCCTCTGCTGAGGGTTGACCGGGAAGATGCTGGGTCGGCTCCTGCTCTGGCTGCTCCTCGCCATGGCTCTGTGCCCTGGCCTCCTCGGGACAGGTACAGCCCTGCTCCTGCTCCTCCTGCTCCCTGAACCCGTCCTCCCTGTCCCTGCTGGGGCCTCGTCCCTCGTGGGCTGCTCCCCAATGCCCCCGCTGGAGGTTCGGGGGGTCTGTGCCGGGAGGCGGTGGTCTGCACTGGGGATGGTGGCCCAGGCGTGGTGATGCCGGGGCTGGTCCTACTGCAGCACGTCTGTGAGGTGAGAAGTGCTGTCCCTGTAGGGTGGTGGGGAACGGGGAGGGACTGGCCTGGGGGCTTTCCCCTTCCCTCTGCCGCCATCATGCTCCTCACCCGCGTTTGCCTTTGCCGGCGCGATGGTGAGCACTGGAGGTCACGGCACACGCGAGGCTGCACTCATTCGGTGCTGCCTGTCAGGCTGGAGCCCAGCCGCGACCCGAGCCTGCCCCAAGGGCTGAGCTGGGGGGTCCCGTGCCGTGGTGGTGAGGCCCTACAGGGCCAGGGCGCTCCCAGCCCATCCCAGCCTGGCCCATCTCTGCTGGGGCTGAGGAAGGCTCGGCTCCGCAGCGTCCCTGCGAGGGCTCCCTCGCTGGAGCTGGCAGCCTGTCCCACCGGCACTGCGCTGGCTGCCGGCATGCCGACTCGCCTGAGCGCAGGGCCAGAGCCCCGATCAGGGGCTTTGCAGCACCCTGCAGCGGGGGCTGAGCCCTGGCGCTCGTCAAGTGCCTGCTCCTTGCCGCAGTCTCGGTGCAGAACCTGCACCTCTGCGAGGGCTACGTGGGCCCTGACGGCCGCTACCACCCCGGCTTCTACTGCCCGCGGCTGACCGACCCGGCCGGCCACCACTACTGCTGCCGCCCCAGCCCGCACGCCCTCAAGTCCTGCTGCTCCCAGCTGGCCCTGGAGGCCCTCACCGGGGTGAACCTCTCCAGCCTGGCCGTCCCCAGCCTCCTCCGGTGAGCAGGGCTGCAGCCTGGCCGTGGTGCTCTGGGCTGGGGCTGCGGTGCCTGGGGGTGGCAGGGGGTGGCAGGGGCTCCGGGCTCTCGGCACAGCCCTGGGGGCTGGCGTGGTGTCACCCCTAGGGCCCAAAGCTGGGCCCAGCTGGGCCCTCCCTGGTGCAGGGTGCTGGTGGGGGGGCCATGGCTGCCCCCTCCTGAGGTGCCCCCCCCCCCGCAGGAACCCGCTGGCCCTGCCCTTCGTGGGGCTCTACGGGCTCCTTGTCCTCCTCCTCATGGCCGTCGACCTCTTCCACTTCTACCGGACCCGGCGCTGCCGCCTCCGCCANGGGGCCGGCGGCGTCCTGTCCCAGGGGCCCTGTCCCGGGCCCGTCCCCGGGGCAGCCGCCCGTGGCGGGGTCAGGGCCGTGCCCAGCCCCCCCCGGCGCGCATGTCCCAGCCGGTGCCCCTCGGCAGGTGACGGCGGGGCAGCTGCGGGAGCGGGGCAACGCGCTCTTCCAGGCGGGGGACCACGCCGCGGCCCTGGCTGCCTACACGCAGGCGCTGAGCCTCTGCGACGCCGAGCCGGAGCGAGCCGTGCTGCACCGCAACCGGGCCGCCTGCTACCTGAAGCTGGTGAGAGCGGGGCGGGTGCGTCACCGCGGGCCCTGCAGGAACCTGCCCGGCCGCCCCGGCCTGCTGGGGCTGCGCCGCTGGCAGCTGCCCCGGCCCATCCGCCTTTGCCAGCTGCGCACCTGCGCCGGGAGGCCTTGTCGGTCCCTGCCGGTCCCCGGGCAGGGCGCTGCCGGTCCCCGGGCAGGGCGCTGTCTGGTGTTTTCTCTGCTCACCTTCTCCCCTGGCCCTGCCCACTGTCCTGTACTGCTCCGCTGCCCAGGTGGGCTGTCAGGGCCAGGGCAGGGCACTCCCGTCCATGCCTNACCTCCTGCCCCGCACCCGCTGCCCACCCCGTGGTCCCCAGGGGGGGCGCCGGCCCCGCTCCCGGCTGCCTCGCAGCACCCGCGCCCCCGGGGGGCTCCTGCCACCGCCCCACGGTGCCCCGGGCCCGATGCCCCCCGGCCGGGCCTGCTNGCGCTGAGCCTCTGCGACGCCGAGCCGGAGCGAGCCGTGCTGCACCGCAACCGGGCCGCCTGCTACCTGAAGCTGGTGAGAGCGGGGCGGGTGCGTCACCGCGGGCCCTGCAGGAACCTGCCCGGCCGCCCCGGCCTGCTGGGGCTGCGCCGCTGGCAGCTGCCCCGGCCCATCCGCCTTTGCCAGCTGCGCACCTGCGCCGGGAGGCCTTGTCGGTCCCTGCCGGTCCCCGGGCAGGGCGCTGCCGGTCCCCGGGCAGGGCGCTGTCTGGTGTTTTCTCTGCTCACCTTCTCCCCTGGCCCTGCCCACTGTCCTGTACTGCTCCACTGCCCAGGTGGGCTGTCAGGGCCAGGGCAGGGCACTCCCGTCCATGCCTGGGCTGTGCGTGTGCTCTGGGGCTGTTCCCCAGGCAGTCACAGCGTCTCTGGTCTCCCACTGTGGAACTGTCTCTGAGGCAACGGGGAACACGAGGAACCTGAGGGGCTCAGGTAGACCGGGAGCACTTGAAAAGCATCAGGTGGCCTGGGGGCTCCTCAGGGACCCCACGAGGGTTGTGCTGTGGGAAGGACGCAATGTCCTACTGGGCTGGCTCACTGTCCTCAGTGACGCTGTTCCCTTCCTCAAACCCCACAGTCTTTTCCCTAAAGAAAAGGGTGCTGCCTCTGCCTGCAGCAGGCTGGGCTGAGCGAGGCCTGCACAGGCAGCACGTCAGGCGTTTCCCTCTTGCCGGCTCTCTCTCTGCAGGAGGACTACGCCAAGGCAGAGGCTGATGCATCTAAAGGTCAGTGGTGGCTGGCAGGGGACCGGCCTCTGCGCGCTGTCTGTCCGGGCAGACCGGAGCAGTCCAGGGGCTTTGCAATAGATCTCCCGCTCATCCGCAGCCATTGAAGCCGATGGCCGGGACATGAAGGCACTGTTCCGCCGGAGCCAGGCGCTGCAGAAGCTGGGCCGCCTGGACCAGGCTGTCAGTGACCTGCAGCGGTGTGTGAGCCTGGAGCCCAAGAACAAGGCCTTCCAGGAGGCCCTACGCTCCCTGGGGAGCAGCATGCATGAGAAGGTGAGGGGGGAGGCAGCGTGGGGGGTGGACGCTGCTGTGGCCCCCCCATGGGTGTGGTGGGCTCAGGGAAGCGGTGAGGGCTGAGCTGCTCTTTCTGCTCTGTCTCAGATGAAGACCATGTCCTGCACGGACTCGAAGGTAGAGCAGATGTTCCAGATCTTGCTGGATCCCGAAGAAAAGGATGCGGACAAGAAGCAAAAGGTCTGAGCTCTGGGGAACGGAGGGCAACACAGCTTGGCTGGAAGGCAGGGAGGGGAAGAACGGTATTCCCAGGTCAGTGCTGCTGGCTGAACGGTGCTGCCTGGGTGAGGCCGGGCTTCCCGCCAGCAGAACGTGCTCCCCAGAGACTGGGGGCAGAAGGCAGGTGCCTGCAGCTGCACTGGCTGCTCAGCCGGCTCCCACTGGGGAAGTTCCTTGCGCACGGTGGGCTGCGTTCTGGTGGGCAGGTGACCCAGATGTGACTCTCCTTTCCCAGGCTGCGCAGAACCTGATAGTGCTGGCGCGAGAGGAGGCCGGAGCAGAGAAAATCTTCCAAAGCGATGGTGTGCGGCTGCTGACGCAGCTACTCGACACGGCCAAGGCCGACCTGATGCTGGCGGCCCTGCGCACCCTGGTGGGGCTGTGCTCCGGGCACCGCTCCCGGGTAGGTCCCGCCGTAGCCCAGCTCTCCTGCGTGACAGGGCCTGGCCCAGGGAGTCGATGTCAGGGAGGCTGTGAAGCATGTCGGACAGGGGAGCGTCACTGGACTCTGCCTGCGGCTGGCTGCAGCCCCGCTGAGCAGAGGAGCTCTGAGCTGTCGCCTGTCAGGCCTGAGTTTGTGAGAGCCAGAGGCAGGGAGCCATCCTGATAAGGTGCTGGGAAGCGCTAAGGCTTCACCAAAGCCTCCAGCAGACGGTTGTGCTTGTACCTGCAGACCATGGCCATCCTGGCGGAGCTGGGGGCCCCTCGTCTCTCGGCGGTGCTGGGTGTGGAGCACGAGCAGGTTTCCCTGGCTGCCTGCAACCTTCTGCACATGATGTTCGATTCCCTGAAGGAGGGGCTGCAGAAGGACTTCCGTGGCAAGGAGGATGCGGTGGTGCTGGGTGAGTGCTTGCTGCCCCAGCTGGCTGGCGTGGGGTGGGGAGAGCACCCTGGGGAGGTTCTTCTCCTGCTGCCTGCCTTGTCACCGCTCCCTGCCGCAGAGCCGGGGCTCCGGTCCAGGGTTAATATGAGGTTGAGCTGGGAGGCAGGAGCCCCTGGTCATGGCAGCATCTCCTGCCAGCCTTACCACAGCAGGGGGGAGGCCTGTGCCCATGGCGCTGACTGCTGGGCACCATCTCTTCTGCAAGATTCCTCCAAGGACCTGAAACTGCTGGTCAAGCACCTCCTGGAGCTGTTAGCGCTGGAAGGGGCCTCTGCGCATGGCCGTGACAACGCCCTCAACCTGCTCATCAAGGTGGTGCCCAGGAAGTCACCGAAGGAGACCAACAACAGCATGAGCCTCTGGGTGATCGACCAGGGTAAGCAGAACAGCCTGCAGCATCCCGCTGGGGCATCGTGCCCCTCTGCCTTGGGGTGCCGCGTGCCTCGGCTCTGCCTGCGCACCCCATTTTGCTCCTCACTGGGGTGTCTGACCTCGCATTCTCCTAGGCCTGAAGAAGATCCTGGAGGTGGGAAGTACAGTGTGCGGTGCCCCGGGCAGCCTGCCCGTGACGGAGAACAGCCGGATGAGCGCCTCAGTTCTGCTGAGCAAACTTTACGACGACCTGAAATGTGACGCTGAGAGGGAAAACTTCCACCACTTGTGCGAGGACTACGTGAGGTGAGCCCGGGTGTCCCTGGGGGCCGGGGGGAGGTTCAGTCTCATACAGCCAGCAGCCTTCTGGGGAAGTAGCAGCACCTCTATCCCCGGACCTTTTTGCTCTTAGTGATAAAAGCAGATTGCAGACCCACCAGAGACCTGCTGTGTTGGGGTTCAGCAGGTGGGGCTGCCCGTGGCTGAAGGCGGTGGGTGGGATCAGCCTTACCCTTCCTGGTGGTCTTCCCCTGCAGGAGCTGGTTCGAGGGGCATGAGCTGGCTGGGAAGCTGCGGGCCATCCAGACGGTGTCGTGCCTGCTGCAGGGCCCCTCGGATGCTGGGAACAGGGTGCTGGAGCTGGAGGGGATCATGGACAGCGTGCTGTCCCTCTGCGCCTCCGTCTGCGAGGCCCACCAGCTGGTAGCGGTGGAGGCACTGATCCACGCTGCTGACAAGGCCAAGCGCGCCTCCTTCATCACAGCCAACGGCGTCAGCCTGCTCAAGGAGATCTACAAGCACAGCGAGAGGGACAGCATCCGCATCCGGGCGCTGGTGGTGAGTGTGCGGGAGCATGGCAGGACGGGAGCAGTGGCTGTGCCGAGCCCTTGGGTGGTGCTGGGCAGCCTGTGGCTGCAGGGCCCGTGGGTCCGCAGCGCTGTCCCCTCCCTGCTGGGGGGCTCTCACAGGCACCTTAGAGCGACCGTGGCCATTCCTGCCCTGACGCTCTGCTCCTGGCTGCAGGGGCTCTGCAAGCTGGGATCCGCCGGCGGCACCGACTTCAGCATGAAGCAATTTGCTGAAGGCTCTACAATGAAATTGGCCAAGCAGTGCCGCAAGTGAGTGCTGCCGGGTGTGGGGCGGCGGGGAGCCGGCTTAGGGTTAAGCTGGGGAGCCGGCTTCTGCTCCTCCTTGCCCATCGGGAAAGGGCTCGGCAGCCCTGCAGCCTGGGCTCACGGCGCCCGTCTCCCAGGTGGCTCTGCAACGAGACAATCGATGCGGGCACACGGCGCTGGGCGGTGGAGGGCCTGGCCTACCTCACCTTCGATGCGGATGTCAAGGAGGAGTTTGTGGAGGACAAGGCAGCGATGCAGGCCATGTTCCACCTGGCCAAGGTGTGTGCTGAACGCTGTGGTGAGGGCCCTGGGTGGTGGGTACCCTGGTACTGGGGAAACGTGCGGTTGTGGGGCTCACGCTACGGGGCTGGGGTGTGTGCAAGGGCCCAGTGGGGCTGGGTGGGCTCAAGGCCTGGCCTGTCCTCTCCGTCATGGGTGTGATGGGTGTCTCATTATTGCTGCAGTCAGAGGACAGGAGCGTGCTCTACGCGGTTGCCTCCACACTAGTGAACTGCACCAACAGCTACGACCACGAGGAGCCGGACCCCCAGATGCTGGAGCTGGCCAAGTACGCCAAGCAGCACATTCCGGAGCAGCACCCCAAGGTGAGCAGGGCACAGCCGCTCCCAGGAGCTGCTGGGAGCCCTGGCCCAGGGGGAGAGCGTGTGGGTGGGCAGAGCCCAGGGTCCTGGCTGGGGACAGGGTGTCCTTGGGGCCTTCAGGGGTGAGGTCTGAGACCTCGCAGTGGATGGCAGCTGGCGGCAGGCTGGTGCCACCGAGCCTAGCTGTGACCCTGCCTCTGGGACAGGACAAGCCGGACTTTGTGAAGCGCCGGGTGCGGAAGCTGCTGATGGCTGGGGTGGTGTCAGCTCTGACCTGCATGGTGAAGAGCGAGAACCCGGCACTCACCAACTCCTGCCGGGAGCTGATCTCCAGGTATGGGTGTGCAGGGGTGTGGTAGGGAGGGAGCTGGGTTCTGAGGCTGCCGGCGTCCTGCTGGTGTGCTGCCGGTGAACTTACGTGCCTGGGGTGAATGCAAGCTCCTAGGAGCAGAAGGAGAGTGTCCGGGAGTCTGGTACAGCCTGGTACACACTGCAGGTGTCTGGATGCTGTTGGGACCCAGTGTGGCAGGTCCCTGACTCCAGCTGCTCCTGCTTTGTCCCCAGGGTGTTCCTGGCACTGGTGGAGGAGGCGGAGGACCGGGGCGGTGTGGTTGCGCAGGGAGGAGGCAAGGTGAGGGGACAGGCCTCGCTGTGCTGCTGGCCTGCGCCACGTGGGGTGGCTCGGGAGGGCTGGGGCTCGGGGGGGATGGCTGTGGTTTAGCAGGGGACCACACTGGCTCCCTCATACATGGGACTTGGGGAAGCTGGGGCTGCTGTGACCTGGCTGCAGGACTGGCTGCTGTGTCTCCGTCTGCAGGCTCTCATCCCGCTGTCCCTGGAGGGCACCGAGGTGGGGCAGACCAAGGCAGCTCAGGCCCTGGCAAAGATCACCATCACCTCCAACCCGGAGATGGCCTTCCCCGGAGAGCGGGTGAGTGTTGTCGCTGTGGGGATGGGTCTGCCAAGCAGGGGCCCTGTGTGGGCAGTCGGGGCTGCGCAGGGAGCGTGGGAGCAGCGGGGGGACGGGGCTGCAGCAGGGGCTGGCCATGCCATGTGTCTGCTCTGGGGAGGCGTTGGGCTGAGCTGCCCCGGTCGGAGCTGCCCTGGTCCCTGTGTGCAGCATCTGGGATGGTGTGGGCTTCTGCTCCTCCTTGCCCATCGGGAAAGGGCTCAGCAGCCCTGGAGCTACAGGCCACAGGACTGGTGATCCGAGGTGGGATCTGTGCAGCAGGAACTGCCAGCATGGGTTTGCCCTTCCCTGGGGAGCAGGAGATTGCTGTTCCCCACAAAGGCCTGATGGCCTGACCATGGGAGCAGCTCTGCCTTTAGGCTGGGCTCAGAGCTTCCCGCATCCCCTGCTCCGTGGGGTGCAGAGTCTCTGCCCCTCGCTCAGGCTTGGAGCCCTGCACTGCTGTCTCCACAGATCTACGAGGTGGTCCGGCCCTTGGTAAGCCTTCTGCACCTTCAGCGCACGGGCCTGGAGAACTTTGAGGGGCTGATGGCGTTAACCAACCTGGCTGGCATCAGCGAGAGGCTGCGGTAGGGGCGGTGGGGCCAGCGCAGAGCTGGGGGGTTGGGGGGGAGAGAGAGAAGGAGCCTGTCCCTGTCTGGCCCGGAGCTTGTGCTGCCCTGGGCAGGCAGCGCTCATGCAGACCCTGCCGCAGGCAGAAGATCCTGAAGGAGAAGGCTGTGCCCATGATCGAGGGGTACATGTTCGAGGAGCACGAGCTGATCCGGCTGGCTGCGACAGAGTGCATGTGCAACATGGCCATGAGCAAGGAGGTGAGGGCTGGGCCGGGGCGGGCTGGGCGTCTGCGCTGGGCTCCCAGCCCCCCGCACCCCCACAGGCCCCCCTCTTCCTCTGCAGGTGCAGGAGCTATTCCTGGCCGAGGGCAGCGACCGGCTGAAGCTGATGGTCCTGTACAGCGGGGAGGAGGATGAGAAGCTGCGGCGGGCAGCCTCAGGGACCCTGGCCATGCTGACCGCCCTGCACCCCCCCATCTGCAAGCGGATCCCCCAGGTGGTGAGTGCCCAGCAGCGGGGTGGGGGCACCTGGGACCCCCTGGAACAGCACCCAGCGTCCCATATTCCCTCCCCTGCTCTCCTGGAGCTGTGTCGCAGTGCTGGCCGCAGGAGTCGGAGCAAACCTGCCCTGACCTCAGCCTGACTCTGAGCCAGTGCTGGGGGTGTCGGGGGCTGGGGGGCCATCAGGGCTGCGGGGAGCTGGCCCCCCTCTCACGGGAGGGCAGTGCTGAGTGCAGCCCCGCTCCCCTGCAGACGGTGCACTGGCTGGAGATCCTGCAGGCCCTGCTGCTGAGCCCCAGCGCGGAGCTGCAGCACCGCGGGGCCGTGGTGGTGATGAACATGATGGCGGCCGAGCGGGAGGTGGCGGAGCAGCTCATCGCCAGCGAGATGCTGGAAATCCTCTCCGTGCTTGCCAAAGACAAGGACAAGCCGCGCGTGGCCCAGGCGGCCAAGGAGAGCCTGGCGCAGGCAGTGGCTTACGGCCTCATCAAGCCCAACCCCGGCCAGGAGTGAGGGCCTGGCCAGGGGCTGCCCGCACACACTGCTCAGGGCTCACTCACTCGCTGCTTGGGGATGGCTGCCCCCGGCCGGGGTCCCGGCTGCCCCTGGGGGCTGGGGCCGCGGCTGTGCCCGGTGCCCCGGGGTGAGGGGGAGGACGGGGCTCGCCTCTGCCACCATCTGCCTTAACCGGGAGGGCTGGCCCGCGGGCTCGGTCCCTGCACGGCTGGGGCCGCTACGGCGGCGGGCCCGCCCGGTGACACCGCACNCCGAGGGGATCCGCCGCGTGTGGCCCGCCTGGAGCTACGTGGTCGTGGAGACCGGTGAGCGTCCCCCGGCCCGCCCGGTGCTGCTCCCCCGGGGCAGGTGCCCCGCGTCCCCGCTCCTCCCGAGGTGCCGGTGCCCTGTTCCCCGCTCTGCTCCTCCGCGCTGCCCCGGGACGGGTTCCCCCCCCGGCGCGGTGCCGGTTTCCTCCGGTCTGTCCTGTCCCGCCCCATCCCCCGATGCCGGACCCCCGGGATGGACACCCACCCCCCTCCCCAGCGGCGCCGGTCCCCCCGGGATGTGAGTGTGTCCCCTTGCGGTGCCGGTCCCCCCGGGATGTCTCCGTTCCCCCAGCTCCACGGTGTGCCTGCCTGGCCCCGGCGGTGCCGGTCCCCCCGGGATATCCTCGTTCCTGTCCCCGTGACCCCCGCGGTGCCGGTCCCCCCGGGATGCCGCCGTGACCCCCGCGGTGCCGGTCCCCCCGGGATGCCGCCGTGACCCCCGCGGTGCCGGTCCCCCCGGGATGCCGCCGTGACCCCCGCGGTGCCGGTCCCCCCGGGATGCCGCCGTGACCCCCGCGGTGCCGGTCCCCCCGGGATGCCGCCGTGACCCCCGCGGTGCCGGTCCCCCCGGGATGCCGCCGTGACCCCCGCGGTGCCGGTCCNGGGACGGGGTGGGGTGTACCGGAGGGATGCAGGCAGGTGGTGCGGGGCGTGTGAAGGGGATGCGGGGGGGGGTATGGGGACACGGGGGCGTGCAGGAGAGGGGCGGCAGCGCATTTGCGGGGTGGTTAGAAGGGAAGGCAGGAGGGCTGCGGCAGGCGGGTGTGGGATTAAGGACACGAGGGGGCCGGGGGTGATGCGGAGACGGGTGCTGAGTGTGCCAGGGGATGTAGAGAGAATGGAGGGGGGTGCAGAAGGGGCGCCAGGGAGGATGTGGGGGATACAGGAGGGTGCAGATGAGAGGATGTTGGGGTGGGGGGGGGGTCACCTCAGGGTCTGAGCCCCCCCCCATTAGTTTGCAGGCTTAAGACAAACTGGTTCCAGTCTCTGTAGTGTTGATTGATTAGTCAATACAGTAAAATAATCCAATGAAGTGATTACATGGTCAGTAAACTAATTGACTAGTAAACACACTGCTCATTACTTCATGATCCTGTTATTCTTCATGGTGTTGCACATAATTGTTGAGCTACAATTAATAACTGTTAAGTAATCCTGATTACATACAATTACTGTTGAGTTGCAGCCCTTTGTCCTTTCCCTCTGCCGCCTGCACTGCCTGGGGTTAGGGTGCAAGTCTGCCCCTCCTTACCTTGCCACACTGCTTGGTGCTAGGGATGGAGGTGCAGGCGGGCTGTGGGAAGGGGATGGGGGTGCAGCAGGGACAGAGGTATTGGGGTGCAAGCCCATCCCTCCTTACCCTCCCACATCGCTTGGTGTGTTCCCCATCTCTGATCATTGGTGGCTGGGGTCTTGGCCAGCTGGTCCTCATAGCAAACAGAAAAACTCAGTTTAAATCGGCAGTTGTTGCAGTTGCAGACACTGCATTGTCTTGTTCTTCTTCCTTTCCCTTCAGAGGAAAGGTTTCTACACTTGTGAACGTCTATTTTAGGATTAACTTTTTTTGGAAAAACTAAATGCCGTGGTTAAGCTTTGGTTATTCGACAAGGCTGAGAATCCTCTAACACATCCCTATGCCACATCCCGCCGTGTTACAGCTCTTCTGTATAACAGCTAGGTGCTGGCCCCGCTCAAGCCTTTGTAGCCCCTTTCTTACCGCAGGCTGTAGTCACCTTCGCCGGCTCGGGCAGGGAGCGCCCAGAGCCCCTTTCCCCGTTGCTGCAAACCCTTCCCTGCCTGCCGGCTCTCTGAGCTGCTGCTCAGTCGTGTCTGGGGGCCGGCTGGGAACCTGCCCCGCTCTCAGCCCCACTGGGTGCGGCTCTTCGCCTTGGTCTTCTGCAGATGTCCCCGTGAAGGAAAGCGAGAAGTCTTTCCAGGGTCGTGGCATTATTACAGTTTTTGACGTCCTGTCCCGACACTTTGATCCCCAGGATTCAACACTACAGTCACTGCTGAGTGCAGCTGAGCTATTTTACCTTTACAGCCCCTTCCAACTATTTCTGCTTTTGCAACAGCTTTGACAATTAAAGCCACCGGTGCTTTATATTCCACTTGCTCAGCACCAACCCCCCCAGTCTGTAACTGGGCTGTCAGGGTTCCAGTCCTGTGCACAGGACGCCCTGTGCTGGGCATCGCCCTCCCACTGGTGCTCGGCTTTTGCCTATTTCTGGGGTCAGCTCTTCGCCTCAGCTGTGGTTGTTCCTTCAGCAGCTCGGGCCCTGCAGGCCTGAATGGTGCCAGGAGCTGCATGCACCTCCTCGCCTTCGCCTCCTCCCGGGCCGTGGCTGGCAGCGCCCACGGAGGCGCAGCTCGCCCATGCAGGGAGGATTTCGCACACCTCAGCGTGTGGGTCCGGGTCCTGCCCCGCATAGCCCACACGGGCCTGCCCTTCTTTGTGTGCCTGCCACATGAAATGCTCATCGGGGTGCCACCCCCCACACCCCCCCTCCAGATGAGCCCAAACTTGTCCCCTCCTGGGATCCCCAGCTTTCGCTTTCAGGCTTGGGGCCAAACTGATTGCCAACACTGCACTGTTGATCGCTGGCTCAGCATGGCCCGGATAAGCTCAGCAATCAATTGATCAATGGAGTAATTTGTAAACATGTTAATTAATTCACGTGGTTGCACGACAGCACACTCTTGTCTCATGTTGTGCAACTGCTGCTGAATTACAGCCTTGCGTGCTGCGTGCCCACCCAGCCCGCTGGGCACCAGGGCCACCGAGCCCCCGCCGGCCTCCCGTGTGGCTGGCACCGGGGCGCAGGGGCACCCTCCTCTCCCCAGGCCGGGCCCTGTGCCCCCACTGCACCCCTGCCTTTGGGACATGGCCCTGGCGGGGGTCCTGGGGGGGCCGAGGGCTGGGTCGGCGGCAGCGGCACAGGCAGCAGCAGGCAGGAATGGCTCGGTCAGGACCATGGGCTCACGGTGGGGTGACAACTGGACGGCAGTGGGGTGCGGGAGGGGTCTGTCTGTCTGTCTGTGTGCGTCTCCCCGCAGGCACGGGCAGCTCGGCCACGGGAGCCTGGAGTCCGAGCAGCAGCCGCGGCTGGTGGAGGCGCTGGCTGGCGTGCCGATGCAGGCGGTGGCAGCCGGCGGGTGGCATTCGGCCAGCGTTAGTGGTGAGGGGCCATGCCGGGTAGGGGCGGCCAGCGGCAGCGTACAGCCCCGGCAGGACCAGTCCCCTGCACAGCAGTCACCCCACGTCCCTGGTCCCGGGGGAGCCCTGTGCACAGCACAGTGGGGTTCAGGGCTGAGCTCTGCTCCAGGGCCACCCCTGATGTGCCCCCCGCCCCACAGAGGCAGGAGACCTCTACGTGTGGGGCTGGAATGAGTCGGGCCAGCTGGCCCTGCCCTCCAAAGCGCTGGCGGAAGAGCGGGCACAGGACGAGGATGTGGGTGCAGGTGAGGGAGCTGCTGGTCGGGGGCGACGGGTGGTGCCAGGTCCCTGCACAGCCGCAGGCAGCGTTGGCCGCTCGGTGCGGGGCCGGTGCGGTTCAAGCCTGGCAGGGCCCGGTCGCTCTGGGGAACTGAAGGTCAGCTCTTCCCCAGGGGACACTGAGCTGACGCCCCGCCGGGAGCAGCCAGCTGCGGAGGACACGTTCATTTCCATCCAGGCGTTCCCAGCATTGCTGGATCTGCCCCAGGACCTGGAGGTCAGCAAGGTCAGCTGCGGGTCCCGGCACACGGCTATCGTCACACGTGAGTGCCCAGCTCTCGCCCGCGGGGCAGCAAATGGGACCCCTGCTCTCGGTGCTGCCCGGCAGTGGGGCGGTGGCTCCGGGACTCACCGGGGGCTCACCGGGACCCGATGGGGCAGAGGCCATCAGCCCCCGGCGCTGCAGTGTGGGCGCTGGCTGATGGGTGCTGTCCCGTTGCAGGAGGCGGCGAGCTCTTCACCTGGGGCTGGGGTAAGTGATGCCTTTGTCTGGGACGGTACAACACCACCCAGGACCAGCTTTTGTCTCCTAGTCCCTTGCCCTTGGCTGCTATTACTTGTATAATGATTTATTTTATCACTGTGAGGTTTCACAGCAGAGCACTTCCACAGGCTCCTGGCTGGAGCCGTTTGTGCAGGGCTGCTCCCCCATCCCCTCTCTCCCCCACAAATGCCTGGGGAGCCGTCGCCCTGCGAGGGCAGAGGCCCCAGCCCACATCGTGGCACAGCTGTTGTGTCTGCAGGTAAATATGGGCAGCTGGGACACGGGGACGAGGCCAGCTCTGACCGACCACGCCGTGTTGAGCACTTGGTGGCCGAGGGGCTGCAGGCAGAGGATGTGGTGTGTGGGCCCTGGACCACCTACGTCTGCGTGCTAGAGCCATGAGGGCCCCACAGGCCCCCCCCGCCACAGCTGTCTGCGGTGAGGAAGACACAGGCACGCTCTGCCCCTGCCCCCCAGACCACCCCTGGTACTGCGTTCCCTGGGAGGGGGCCAGGCAGCCCCCCAGGGCAGGACCCGGCTGGGTTCAGCTCACAGTGAACTGAACTCACACACTGGATCTGTGCTGGTGCCTGACCCTGCCCGGGCTGCAGCTACACGAGTGCTGAAGACAACCAAGGGAAAGACTCTATGTATTTATTACATCTACTTTTCCATAATGGCTGTGGTGGTGCTTTATGTTGCGTACAAAGGATGGTCCCAGCTTCCCCCTGCCCCTCTGGAGCCAGCCCTGACTTCAAGCCATGCTTGACCCCCCTCCCCAGCTGCAAGGGAGCCTTTGATTACCCATAGACACACAAACAGCAGTGGCTATATACACGTATATGTATTATTCCCATGAACAGTATATACAGAGTTACAGAGCAAGGGAACAGAACCTGGAGAATAAATAACAGCAAGTGGAGGACTGTAGTGATAACAAGGTGCATATTAGTCATGATCAGGGACAGACATACATACAGAGCTTCATTAACAAAGGTGCAAACAGGCCCCTGAGCTGTGCCCAGGGCTGCATCGTACTGCCAAAGCACTCAGCTCGCTGTCCTCAGGGAAGGGCAAGGGAGGGCAGCGGGCAGCGCTGGATGATGCGGAGCAGGTCCTGGGGGTAGGACAAGCTGCCCCCTTCCCAATGGGGGGGAGTGGAAGAAAGCCTGTGCCACTGTAGCTCGCGTCCTTGCTAGTAGCACATGCTCAGGCTCTCCCTACCCCAGGCTCTGCCCCTTGACAGCTCGGGGACGGGGCAGAGGCAGCAGCAGGGTACAAGCTGTATGGCCATCAGGGCTCCAGGAGGCCTGGTCAGTGCCCTGCCGCTCCCCCTCAGGGCCCCCCAGCCTCGCAGCGGGTGTGGGAGAGACGAGACCCTCAGCACTGCGCCCAGCCCGCGGCAGGGGTGAGCCCCGCGCTCTGGGGTCAAGCAAAGCCCGCTGAGGGAACTTCAGCTACAGCAAGCCCCCACTAAAACGAGCCTGCTGTGAGGTTGAGAAAGGAAGATGCTGATGGACAATAGCTACAGCAATAGAGGAGAAAAAAGCCTGTGACAAGAGGCAGTGAAGCTAGCTCTCTCAAATCGGTCCTGTCTGTCCCAGAGCACACTCAGCAAGGCAGAGCCCTGTGACTGAGCACCAACGCTCACCCCAGCCAGCTGGGCTGGGGCAGAGCACCCACCGCTGCACTACCCTAACACGACCGCATACTCAAATCTTTAATCACAAACATTTGCAAGAATTCCCCAAATAAAAGCAAGTTTTTAAAAGTGCCCCTTTCACATCCTACTCTGGCAGGCAGGAACCCCCCACCCCGCAGAGAGCCAGGCCAGAGTAACGCCTGGGACCCAGGTAAGAGTTAACCCTACAGCACAGACCCTTTGGGCGCAGGGGGAGCTGCATAACACTCTGCCGGAGCAGCGACTCACTATGACTACAAGCAGCTGGAGCCTGGGCAGGCAGCGCCTCAGCAGAAGGCAGTGGTGGTGGTGGAGTTCAGGACACGGGAGCTACTGTCAGACCTGGAAGCCTTTGAAAGTTCGCGCTGTGGAAACAAGAAGCAGGAGATGGGGATGAGGGGACAGAGGGGGCAGCTGCGCAGACGGCAGCAGGGACAGAGCTGTTGCTTCGTGGCTTTGTGGGAAAGCAGGAACAGCTCCAGGCCAGCAAGGAGGGCAGGCCAAGCTGCTCCTGCTTGTTTGTTTGGGCTCCCCACCCCCTCTTGCTTCAGAAGAGGGGAGGAAAGCATTAGCATCGAGTAGCTGAGAAAGAACTCGGCCATCAGCCTCCCAGAATTAGGAGTACCTGCTCAAACAGCCCCAGGCTGGGAACCGCATCGCTCCCTCCTGCAGCCGGCAGGCTCTGTCCTGGGAAGCACTCTGCTAGGTCAGCAGAAAGCAAACAGGCTGCCCCTCGGTGAAGGGAAGGGAAGCGGGAGGACAGGGACAGCGGTGCCCAGCTGCTGGAGGAAGGGAACACCTAGCAGGAATCTGCCTCCATTACAAACCAGTACCCTCCCTGCCCGAGGCAGAGCACAAGCCTGGGATCACGCCCGGCTGCAGGGAAATCCTCAGCACAGCCCCAGGGGCACACAGGGCGCTCCACACACAGGCTTAGCTGCCACAAGGGAGGGATGCCTTGTGTCTGTCCAGCGTCAGAAGATGTTAAAGCTTGGGTTCAGCCCGTCCTAATGGAAGGCAGAGGCCACTAAGGGACCTCCAGCCAGCCAGAGACAGCAAAGCCCAGCCCCTCAGCAGAGAGCACCTTCTCCAGCAGCTGGGGCAGCTCCCCAGCCTTTGCTCACCCAGCACACCGCAGAGACCAGCGGAAAAGGTGGGACAGATGCCAGGGGCCCTTTGCAGGCTCAGCTCAGGGGGGACAGCAAGCGGAGTCCTGCCTGAGCATGCGATGGATGAGTCTGTGCAGGCAGCAGGGAAAGGAGACCCTCCCTCCCCTCTCCCACTGCCAGCGAGGACGCTGCAGCCCCTGGAAAGGCTGGGGAGCATCACCACCCTCGGACACCCTGCATCAAGCGACTCGGACCTCGGGGGTGGGGGGGAAAAACTTTGCTCAATCAGCTGGAAACAGACCCCCCTCAGGAGAGCGGCTGCATCACTGCAGCAGGGCTGTTCCAGGGGGCCTGGGCCACGTACGGCTTTGCCCCTGCTCGGGGCTGGGAGGTGCCCCCGACAGCAGCGTTTCTCTTACATTTGTGTCTGTTCCCCACTGGGCTGCTAAGGGCCTTTGTGCAACGTGAGCAGTGCTCGGCCTCAGCCACCAAACCTCAATTTTTAAGTTCTCAATGTAGAGCCAACAGATCTGCTGCCACGGGCACTGGCAGGAACAGCTGCTCTGTGCGGGGACACCAGGAGGGCTGCACAGAGCTGCAGCCCCGTGGGGTGCTCTGGGAGGGGGGGAGCACAGCCCCTGTGCTGCCCAGCGAGGGGAGGTGGGTTTAGAAGAGGTGAATTACCGCAAACTCAGAATAGGTGCTGGCAACAGAATTAACGCTGTGGTTACGCTGGACAGGGGCTGTGGGGGTGCACCCACCGCTCAGGGTGGTTCCGTTCAGCTGGGACACGTTCTCCTTGTTCCGCTCCCTGTGTCCGGGACGGGGGGGCTTTGCAGCCGCGCGGCTGGGGGTCCGAGCCTGGCCAAACTACAGGAAGAAGCGACAGTTAGACGGGACAAGAATCAAGTAGAGCTAGGAGAGCTGCACTAGCTTCACTGCCTGTCGCTCTGCGCTACCAGACTCGTTTCAAGCCCCAGGAGCCCTCCATGGTCTAGGGCTCAGTTCTGATCCCAGAAACATACAGCACCACCTCATTTTAAAGGTCCCCCAAGCTGCAGTCTTAGCACAGAGGGCCAGAGGTATGCTAGAAACGTGGGCTGGATGAAGACTTCCTGAACGCTGCTACTACCCTCCTTCTTCCTCAGGTCCCAGAAATATCCTGCCAGGATCACGGCAGCCCAGCACAGCAGGCTATAGACAAACAGGGGCTTTTGCACCCCAGGAGCTTGGTGGGGTAGGCAGCGATGCACAGCACAACACAGCAGTCACAGCTCACCCATCTTCTCCCCAGTCCACCCAGGAACTGCCTGGGAAGCTCCTTACCTTCCCTCCGGAAGGTGGCAACCGAGATGTTGGTGAGTGGTAGATGGTTCCCCCAAAAACTGAACGAACGGTGCTGTTGGGTGTGGCGCTGGAGATGGAAGTGCCGTTGAGCTGAGGGGAAAAGCAGAGCACACGTCACACGGGGAAGAAGCCGGCGGCTGCGCGGAGCCTTCTGCCCGCAGAGCGCCACAGTGCAACAGGCGTGATTGTCCCCAGGGAGAGCAGCGGTGCCCACGGCGTGGGCCCTTTCCTGCTCCCCTGCTGCCACAGTGCCCCGAACCCTCCCCGCATCTCTGCGTGGGACAGAGGCCAGCCCAGGACAAGGCAGGGCTCGGGACAGCACTCTGCTCCCGGCAGGGTCCCAGCACATCTGTGCTGCTTCGCACAGTTTACCTTCCTTACTTTGCCAGGCGTGTGGGGGCCGAGCACTCGCCGCTTGATGGGTGTCCGCGGGGTGCTTCCATACATCATCTCTGTCTCAATCTGGCGGCTTTTCTTCAGGTGCTGTGCGAGAGATCTGCACTTACAGACCCGAGCAGAGGAGCCGCGCAGAGCCGGCCGCTCAGAGCTGCGGAGCGCCTGCTTGCCACACGGTGCCAGGGGAAGGGCAGGCTTCTGCCAGCGGGCAATGCCCTGCAGCCGGTCTGCGGCACTGGTATTTCATCAGAGATTTACAGGTATGCAGAGCCAAGCTGCAGCTCTGGCACAGCTGGGGCAAGGAAAGGGGCTCAATATGCACAGACACCGATAGCAATGGACACCAGTCCCGCTGTCAAAGAAAGGTGACTGCACGCAGAGCCACTTTCAGGCAGAGAGTGAGAACACGAGAGCCCCAGGCAGCGGCTGGGGCAGCTCCCCCAACAGCAGGAGGCAGCACCCTCAGCTTCGCACTCACCCGCTCCTGTTTCTCCTTCTCTTTCTCCAGGCGGTACAACTGCCACTGCTCTGCCATATACTCCATGAACTGCTGCCCCTTCACCAGGAAGGTCCCCTCGCACTCCTGCTCCCAGGCCCGGACCCTGCTCTCCAGCTCCTCCTGCAGCTGATGAGGACACAAGGGCAGTGCAGAGAGGCTGCCCTCCTGAACGAGGGCACCTCCACACCCAGAGATATCCCGTGCTGGCTCTAAGTGCTGTGCTTCTCCTCAGTCAGTCTCCTACGCAGGCCTATCCGGGACTACAGCTTCTTCTCCAGGGCTGAACCTACCTTGGAAAGTGTCTTCTGCAGCTTTGCTCGCTGCTTCTCTTCTTTCAGCAGATTCCCCCCACGGTTGGCGAAGCGACTGGGGTCAGTTGCTTTCCTCTGGTACAGAAGGGAGGTCAAGGAGAGAACCAAACACACTGCCCAGTCTCACAGCCCAACATACACCCCAGGAGATACAGACCCCGGAGGAAGCCATCCCTGCTGTGCAGCCCCCCATCACAAACCATACCAGTGCTCTAGATGCAGCTCCCCATCCCCTCACCAACCCACTGTGGTGTCCTCGTGCCTCCCTGTCTTTCCCAGCAGCACTTTGCCCATGGGAGTGGAGGCGTGCATTGCCCGGTGACCTAGCACTGAGCAGGCAGAGCATGTTCCTGCCTGGACAATACCTCCAGCTCCAGGAACAGCTTCCAGTTCTCCTCCCACTTCTGGACAGCCTCAAACAGATCTTTGTGTGTTTCATAGTAGCTCTTCATCTTCCCCACCTCAGCATCGTGGAGCTCGAGCAGGGTCTCTGTATAGTCCTCTGGAGAGGATACAATAGCACGTTTAGGAGGCAACCGTGATCCCCACGCCTCTGCGAGCCGAGGGCAGCCCTCTCGGCAGCTGGCCTGCCAGCAGGCAGCCTACAGCTCCCACAGGGGAGTCAACGAGCAGGAAGAGCCAGCACCCACCATCGTAATAGGGGCTGAAGCCTTCCCTCTGCTCCTGGCTGTAGAAGCATTTGTCCCAGTAGTCAGCCAGCTCTGCCCGGGTTGCCTGAATCACAGATTTCATGTTCTGCAGCTTCAGTTCCTCCAGATGGTCCACTTCCAGCTGCAGCTGCCAACAAGATCAGAGCACAGACTCAGAGAAGGCAGCACGAAAAGAAGTGGAGCAGAACAGGATCTATCTTCTGCGCAAGGCACTTTTTAAGATGAGGCTGTGGCCAGCACCGACTCCCAGCTTCGCCACCCGCAAGGGTAGGATTTAGCCTGCTCACCTCGCACCCGACTGCTGGAAGCAGCTCCTCTGCTCTGGCTGAGCAAACAGGAGTGTGAAACCCAGAGCTGCTGCTGCCCAACCTTCCCCCTCCCAGGGCACAGGACGGTCCTTACAGCTTTCCTGGTTTTGGCTCTGGACCCAGTCACGTGCACCGCAGAAGACTCTCTCTCCTCCACAGGAACCTGCAGCCTTTCCCAAAGTGCAACGATTCTGGAGCGCAGCTCTGCGCACACAGCTTCGTTCAGGGATCGCCGGGCTTCCAGCTACAGGAGGGAGAGCACAGGGTCAGCGCCAGCGCAGCCTGGCCCTGCAGCGCAGGAGTAGGGCATTTGCTCTACTGCACCTAGCAAAGCCACTCGCTCATCTTCCAAGATCTCCTTGCAAAAACTCCCCAGAGGATGTTTAACACACAAGGCTTGCTGAAAACTGAGCAGTTGCTCTTTACATCACAGTGCCAACTGCTGCCAGGACCCATCGACGGCCTCCACAGCAAGCAACGCTGCCTCAGTGCGCCAACGTACCTGCTGCAGCAGATTCTGGAGGGCAGCAATGTTGTCCATGGACAAACAGAAGGCTTCCTCGTCCTCACACACCACATCCCGCTCAAAGCTTGTGTCTGGAGTGTGGTCCAGCTCCTCCATGAGGAGGATGATTTGCCGCTTGCTGCTGACAAACTCTTCTCGCCTTTGCTCCTGGAGGTGACCATCAGCATTAGAAGCCAGCGAGCACCTTGTGTGCCACTTTTGGCAAGATCCTCACGCCCCTCTGCTTACCTTCTCGGCGGTCAGGGAGGCCAAGTGGCGCCTGTAACGATCCAGGTCCTCCAGGCTGGGCACGGCATTGCTGTCGATGCAGAAGGGGGTTGTGCAGAGGATGTCACACAGGTCTCGATCTTGTTCTTGCAGGGTTCTCAGCTCCTGCTTCCTCTCCCTTTTCTGCTTTAACATCACTTCCACGCGGGTACGCAAGTCCTTCTCCATCTGCAGAATGGTACTTTTTTCCTCTGCCTAGAAGAATCCAGAAATCAGCTCTCTTCTCCACATCTCTCGCAGACCTGATTCACATATTTAAGGCTTCTTTAATGAAGACCTAGGACACAAGCCCTAGCTCCAAGCAAGGTGTTCCCCAGGAAGGTGCAAATGCAGCGGCAACACACAAAAAGATGCTGCAAGATACCTGGCCTCCTCGCTACCATCTCCCAGCACCCGATCTGCGAGGAGCCACAAAGTCTTTGGCTCTACCAAATGTCAGGAAAAACGGCTTTGAACAGGCGCTTGCTGTGTGAGCTCCAGCCTCACCGAGGCACCCGGGCAGAGGTCAGGCAGCAGAAGACTGTTGCCAGTGGGGTCCTAGGAGTGAAAAGCGATACCTTACCTCAACAGGGTCCAGCTGGAGCTCCCTGCAGAGGGTGTCAAGCTCCTTCCGACACAGGGCAATGCTCTTCAAGAGACGCTCCTTCAGGCTCTCCTCCTCTGCGACCATCAAGTCCAGGAGACTCTGCAGCACAGGCGTGGTTAGAGAGGCAGGCCGCAGGGATGGAGAGCGAGAAGGGAACGTGGCAAGGACACTGGGCAGGCCAGTGGGACCGCAGAGAACTGCCACTGGGAAGAAAGGGCCAGAGGAAGGGGCGGGCAGCGCGGGGTGCCCCGCAGGACCGGGCAGAGCGGGGCAAGGGCAGAGGCGCAGCGATATCCCCGCGCTCCCGACCCACGCAGGGAGCTCCGGCTGCTCCCGTACTCACAGCCAGGTGTGCGTGAGCGCTTCTGGGCGAGCCCCGAGAGAGCGCGTCTTGGCGAGCTCAGGCCGAGCGGCCCCGGCCCCGGGGGCTCTCGCTGCAGCCGCAGGCCGAGCAGCGAGCGTAGGGCTCGACAGCGGGCCCGGGGACCCCCCGCCCCTCACCTTGATGTGCTTTTTGACGACGTCGGTGCGCTCCAGGCGCTGCTCCTCGGGGATGCCGATCTCCTCCCAGATGTCCCGCAGCGTCGCCATGGCTCGGTTCAGGCACGACACGGCCTCGGCCGCCAGCACCTCGCTGAGGGCACCGGAGCCCGCCGGCCATCAGCAGCCGCCGGGCGCGCCCGGGGCCCGGCCGCACGCCCCCGCACCCCGTCCCCCC
>VZTQ01013044.1:92409-102667 GCA_013400755.1 Pelecanoides urinatrix
CCCCGGGGCCCCGCCGCCCCGCACCTCTTCCTCATGGCGGCCGCTCCGCTCTGCGCCCACCGCTCGCTCCGCCGATTCAAACTCGCCTCCCGGACGCGCTCATTGGCTGCCGCGAGCGACCGCGTCACCACGGCCCCGCCCACAACCGCCGCTCGGGCCGCGCCCTCTCCGTCAGCCGTCTCTTCCTACCCGCCGCTATCGCGGCCGGTCCCGCCCCAAGCCGTCCGCCAACCAATGGCAGCGAAAAGCCTTCGGGGCTTCTAACCAATCACAAGTGAGACCGGCAGCGCCGTGTCGCCACACGTAACGGCACTCGGCCGCGAGGCGCTGGGCGCGCGCTCAGTATTTGACAGCAACCACGTGACCTCGCGCGGGAGCACCACCCCGGGCGGTGCCCGACCGCCACACGGCCGCCGCCTCCGCGGGACCGCCGCCCGCCCCCGCAGCGCCAGGCCGAGCCGGAGCCGGAGCCGTGCCAGGAGGGATGTTTATTGGCACGGGGGGGGGGCGGCAGAGCCCCCGGCGGGCCTCACGCCTTGGCCTCGATCATGGCCTCCATCATCCGGGCGCTGCTGGTGATGGCCGTGGTCAGGAAGATGAACTTGCAGCCTGGGGGAGAGACCCTGCCAGTGCCCCGGCCGCGCCCTGGGGCAGGGCCGGCGCTCCCGGCCAGGGGCAGGGCTGTTCCCTGGGAGCGCCGACCCACGCACTTCAGCACCCCCTTCCACGCGGGCCTTACCCTCCGCTGACACCGCGCAGGGCCGCTGCACGGCTTTACGCCATGAGCACGGGAGTCCCCCGAGCTCCTGCCCGCTCCCTGCCCCTCGGCAGGCGGCATCCCCCCCCACCGCGGCTCCTACCTCTCTCCTTCCCCAGGAACCGAAGAGCAGCGATTTCGGAGAAGGTGCAGCCCCCCAGGAAGACGGCGAGGACGACGCGCTGGGACTCCCAGGCGGGATTGTCCTCCACGGCGCTGTCTAGGGGGGCAGAGCGCTGTCGGACCCACCAGCCCCAGGCCCGTCCGGCCCCAGCCTGGTGCTGGCACTACCTGAGACGGAAAACTCGTTGCCGTTGAGCAGCCGCACGACCTCCTCCAGGCCCAGCCAGCCCCGGCGCTCCAGCACCTGCGGGACGGGGCAGGGGTCAGGCTCAGGCCTAGCGGGAGGCACCAACCAGCGACAAACACTGTCAGCCCCAGCCCCGCGCAGAAGGACCCCCGCCAGACCCCCTGGAAGGAGGCCAGGGCTTGGGGGGACGTGTGGTGCTCCCCACCGGCAGGCGGGCTCACCTGCTCAATGATCTTGCAGCTCAGGGGGACGTAGGCTCCACTGAAAACATAAGCCATGTCCCGAGGCATTTTCAGGTCGTACTCTCCGTCTACCCGGGGGATCTGCAGAGACGTGCGATACTCAGGGTACAGGACCTGCCTGCCTGGGGCTTCACCGACCCCCTCAGAGACGCAGGCGGGTGGGGATGGACAGATGCCCAGAGCAAGTCTCTGCCCCACTGCCCTGGGGCCAGGACCAGCAGACACACGGCCCGGGCAGGCTGTGCATCGGAGTGCCAGGGACGGAAACGTCACCTCTCCACCACCCCAGGACCTCTCTGCCGCCCCAGGACTGAGGCCACAGAGCCGCCCCCGCCCAGTGCCAGGCGGCTGCTCCTGGAGCAGGGCCGCAGTGTTCACAGCGGGTGAATGTGAACTGGTGGGCACCGGTGGGGTCCAGCGTCAGGGCAGACCAGGAAGCCTGTCCAGGGGAGAAGCCCCTCTGCTGCCTGGGGTGGCAGCAGCAGCAGTCCCCGTGCAGCCCGTGTCTCTGGGGGTGCCGAGCCTGCAGAGCTGGGCACGGGCACAGGCTGACCAGAGCTCTTCTGGCAACAGTGGGTATGTGGGCAGAGCAGCAGGCTGGCAGCCTCATGAGGACGTACCAACCCCAGCTTCTTGCTCAAGGCTCGAAAATTGCTCTTCCTGGCCAAAGAATTAAATGCATCTGTGATCTTTCCTGGAAAAGAAGACGAGGAGAAACAGATCAGAGCCTGTGGATTAATCACAGCCCTGCCAGCTGCGGGCCAGGCAGAGGGACACGCAGAGTTCCTGGCTCTAGAAGAGAACCAGCAGCGGTGCCTGCCAGCCCTGCTGCCCCCGTGGGCAGAGCCCACTGCCCTGTCCCTAGCACCATCTCTGGGGACTTGCTCTGTGCCTGCAGTGCCCACGTTTGCCATGCGCTTCCAGCCAGCTCCGAGGCAGCAGCTCCCGCCGGGGCAGGTCTCTGCCCCAGGGCTCCCCACAGCCCAGGCTCCGAGGGGACTGGCGGGGCAGAGAGGGCTGGCTCTCACCTGCAGCACGGTCTGTCACCAGCTTGCTGACTTTGCTTTCCACCGCAGTCAGGGTCTCTCCAGCCGACTGCTCGGTCAGCAGCCCGATGCGTTTGAGGTTGTGGAAGGTCAGCAAGTGCTCAGGCCCGTAGCTCTGGGGAAGGGAGCAGCCGGATCAGCGCAGAGCCCCAGCTGAGTGCATGGGAAGGCGGCAGGGTGCCACCTCCATGGGGAGGCTGCTTAGAGCAGGCAAAGGGCAGGGGCAGGCAGAGCTCAGGGCTTGTGCGGAGCCCGTGGAGGCAGAAGTTGTCCTGCGGAGACAGCCCGAGCATCCCTGGGGAGTGCTGCTGCCCCGTGCCTCGTGGTGAGCAGCAGCAGCGAGGGGAAGCCCAGTCCGATGCAACGCTTGCTCTGTTGGAGCCCCTGGACACACTCACCTGCAGGTACTGGGTTTTCAGGGAGCGGTAGTCTTTGGGGATGAGACCTGTGGGGAGCACCAGGGTGAGCTCTGCGCCGAGGCTGGAGGGCCCTGGTGCCAGCCCTCCCTGCCCAGCGCAGCCGGACACCTCACCGTTCTCCGTGATGGACAGGAGGCACATCAGGCGCAGGCTCTCGATGGGGGACACCTGCGGGGGAGCAGGCGGTGAGCCGCCTGCAGCCCCCGCATCCCCACAGCAGGACAGGGCGGACGGAGCAGCCCGTCCCTCCGGCTCGGCGCGGTCTCACCTGCCGGTCAATGTGCTCCTCTATGAAGCTGGTGCTCTCACGGATGTCGAAGCCCTCCAGCAGAGCTATGGCAGGGGAAGAGGCAGCGTCACCTTGCCCACCCCCAGGGCTCTCGCCAGCTGACTGAGCTGGAGCCTGGGCTCAGCCTCCCTCCCTGAGCCCCAGAGAATGGGGCAGGCTTGCGATGCTGGGCCTCCTACCCCACCACGCACCAGCTCTCTGAGGATGCGGCTTGACCCTCTTTAGGATCTCAAGACCCACCCCAATACAAATGGTCTGGAAGGACTGTGGTCAGGCAGGGGGCACCCGGGTGTGAGGCTGCCCAGGCCTGGGGCAAGTGGGTCAGAGCAGAGGGTGGGGGAGCGAGGATTGGGACGGGGGTAGCAACAGATGTGGGACAGGGAACAGCACTCACAATGTTCAGCCTTGATCATCTCCTGGAAGTCCTGCTTGGTTTTCTTTTTCATGATGGACTCGCAGGCACCAATATCTGCACAGCCAAGAGAGATGGCCACTTTGGAGGAGTAACAGGCTCCGCATATAGCTTGTCCCCCCAGCCCCACTGCGGACACTTGCACGAACTAACAGCCCCTGCTACCCTGCCCACTGCTCAGATCATCTGCCCCTCCTCGGGACTAGCAGGGCCCTTCAACTCCCCCTGCCTTCCCCAGGAGCCCAGGCACCCGCTGCAGCGACCGAGGGCCTCTCCCTCCCTGCCACCCCAGCCCCGGCTCCTACGCAGGCTCAGCAGGCGATGCTCTTGCTTTAGTCCCTTCAGTTCCTGGGAGACAAAGTTCTTCATCTGCTTGATGTCCATGCTGCGGCGCCGCTGCAGAAGAAAAAGCATCCAGGGAGGTGATCCGGCTGCGGAGGGATGGCACCGCGGGCGTCCCACGCACTGGGGTGATGCTCACATCGTACTGTGCCTGCAGGTTACGCGACTTCTGGCTCAGGAAGCCGAACACGCTGGAGAAGTGCTCATTCCGAATCTGGCTGAAGACCTGCAGAGAGCACAGCAGCAGTCAGCACCGGGCCCCACGCTCCCCTGTGCCAGCACAGGGCCTGGCCAGCCACAGCCCCCGGCACCGCAGCACCCGGAGCTGATGCTTGCCAGCAGCCCAAACAGCAGTGAGACAAAGTGGTATCCCCGCCAGGGACGTCAGTACCCCAAAATTCCGACCGGCTGGCATGACACACCCCTGCACGCAGGGACTCTGCCAACTACAGGCGCCGAGCTGCGCCTGCAGACCGTGTTTCTCTGGTCCCTGTAGCCCAACCCATCCCAGCCTGCACTCTGAGGCCCAGCAGCACCCGGCCACCCCCTGCTTAGGGGAGGAAATGCCCCCCTCAGCCTCCTCCCGGTGCCCCCTGGGCACGGAGCACAGCGGGACCCACTTCCCCTGAGGCACTGAGCCAGACTCACTTTGTCCTGGGCGTTGAGCAACACCTTAATACTCTTGTCAGAAGAGGTGACGTCTGGCCCAAAATCCACGCTCCCTGCAGAGAAGGATGAAGAGCTGCTTTGCCCCAGCACTAGCGACATCCCAGCACATGTCGTCAGCCCTGCTGCAAAAGGCAGCAGAGACAGGTGGTGCCCATCCAGCTGCTCGGTGAGACCAAGGGCTGTCCTCATGGACAGCCTCCAGCAGCACCCCACACTGGGACTGTCCCCGCGGGGAACAGCGTCGGCTGCAGCATGCACGCCCTGGGCCCGATGATGCACAAACCCCAGAGACTCTCCCTACGTGGGTGCGGAGCCCCGCCCTGCCCCGTTGCCTCCCCAGCCGCCTACCACACTTGATGCGGAAGGTGTCGTCCACCAGCCCCTCATACACCATCTGGGAGCACAGCGCCGTCACGTAGTCCGTGTCTGCAACGAGAGCCGGTGCCCAGGCTGCCCTCCCGCTCCTCCCCTGCCCGCCCTCGCTGCCCGGCCTCGACCACCGCAGCCAGCCGCCCCACGCCTCCTGCTGCTCCCTGCAGCCAGCACAGGCTCTCCGTGCCCCGATCGCCGGGAGATCCTTCTCTGGTCAAGCTGCCAGCCCAAACTGCTCCTCCGTGGCCAGCCCTCGCCTGCTGCCTGCCTCACTCCAGCCTACCTCTGTCCATGAGGAAGACGTTGCCAATCTCGGGCTTCCTGCCCTGGCCGTCGCCCTCGCTCTCCTCCTCTAGGTCCCGCCACAGCTCGTAGCTCATCTGTGACAGGTAGAGCGTGCCAGAGCCCGGGGAGCAGCCCCAGGCTCCCACCAAGGGCCGCAGCCTGCCCCAGCACCAGCCCCTCGTGTGCCGCTGCAGTGTGCCGGGCAGGACGCGGGCCAAGGCAGCCCACGGGGACAACCGGCTGCAGCGAGCCTGGGGCTCGCCAACCGAAGCTGGGCACAAGCACTTCCCCCTCCAGGGGACGGGGTGCTCTGCAACACCCCAGCGAGCAGCAGGCGCTGCCGCAGCTCCCGCTGCCCAACCTCGGCATGCGCAGCGCTGGCCGGGAGGCGCAGGACAGCAGGGCCCCCCCGCAAACCTGCCGGGCCCCCAGCGCCGCCTGGGAAGAGGCAGCAGCGCGGTGCCACCTCTACGGCGACGCGACGCCACACGGCTGATGGGGTTTGATTCCCTGCGAGCCGTACCCCTCACAGGGGTTACGCAGGGGAGGCTTCCCCGCGCACCGGCCGAGCCCAGCAGCGTGGGCCGTACCTTGGCACACCTGCCAATCCCGTAGGCCTTGCCGAAAGGCCCATACAGGGAGTTCAGTAACTGCAGGGCTCGAGCGACGGAGTTAATCCAGCGGTGATCTCCCTCCTGCAGGGACGACGAGACGTTGGGGCGTGAGTCTGGGCAGGCTGGCTGGGAAACGACCACCACGTTGGGAGACTCGGCTGGAGATCGACCAGGGATGCAGCAGGCCCTGGACTTGGCGCTTCCAGGAGGAACATGCACTGGAACGTGCGGGTATGCCCTGAAGCTGCTCAGGAGGGAGCAGAGGAGGGGCCAGCACAGGGGGGCTGCGTGCGGAGGAGGAGCGGCATCACAGCCCATCAGCGCAGCCACCCCCAGTAAAAGCCACCCCAGGACAGCAGACAAGGGCCTGCGGGAAGAGCTGAGGGGACTGGGCGGGACATCACCCATCAGCTCTCTGAACAAAACCTTTCTGTCCCGAGCCCAATAGACAAGCAAGGGAAAAGCTGCCACCCTGCAGGGCAGCATCCCGGCAGCATCGTCCCACTGACCAAGAAGTAGTCACGAAAGAACTCAGGCAGCTCCATGCTGATGATGTCTTCGTCCAAGGGGAGCAGGTAGAAGGACCATTCATCACAGGTGACATCTGAGTTGGGGACAGGGAAAGGTGACACTTACCCAGCCCTCGGCAGAAACAGCCCCAAGAATCACGACAGCCCCGCAAACAGGGGTGTGGGGGGCAGAGAGATGGGGCCTTTCCACAGGGATTTGTGGCAGGACCCTCTCTCCTCCCAGAGGAGAGGTGCCGATGCTGCAGTGCGCACACGCCTGCCTGCAGGCAGGCAGCCAGGCTCGAGGGAACCTGCGGTTCCTGCCCACACTCCTGTCCCTGCCAGCACAGGGATCCCAGTACTGGGATTCAACTGAGAATCTGCGGCGTCAGAGCTACCGCGAGCCAGCCCTCGGGGAGGGGAAAGGGCAGGCACCACAGCCCCACTCACCACCAAAGACTCCCTCTTCCTCCAGCACCATCTCGCAAGCATAAAACTGGAAGAGAAGGAGAGACCCTCAGGGCCCAGCCAGGCTCCGAGTGTGCAGAAAAGTTCTGGCCATGGAGGGGACCAGCTCATTCCCAGGCATTGCAAGATTTGGTTTTAATTAAACATTTCTGGGTTAGAAACGAAGAACTTTTGGTGTCCATAGAAGGGGCGGAAGGTGCGAAGGCCAAGCAGACACAGAGCGATGGGATAACTGGCAGCAGAGCACGGTCAGACTGACCTTTTGGGGGCTGAAGATAATCTTGTACTTCCTGCTCCTCCCCGACATCTTGTCGGCATTGACAATATCTGTGGACAAAAAAACGCACAGACTCTGCAAAGGCTGCCCAGCCCCCTGAACTGGCACAGCTCTTTTTATCTGATGAGGTCCAGGGTCGCACACACCCCACAGGACCCAAAATACCTCAGGCAGAGAGAACTCTGGGCACAGGGCCCGTCTGCCAAGGCTGCAGGCTTGCCGAAAGCCCTTCTCAAGCCCACTCGCCACCGGTAGCCCACAGCACCGACCCTCAGCCCATGCAGCGTGGGATGCTCCCCACGCCTGTGTGTGCCCACGAGGCAGCTGCAGCCCGAGCCTCAGCACAGGGCCGAGGCGTCACCCATCGACGGACAACTGTCCCTCGCACTCACCAGCGATGTACCGCATCGTCTTGATCCGTGGCCGGACGAGGAAGCAGAACCTGCCATCACAGAGCGATGGAGGGGCGTGAGAGGCCCCTTGTGCCCGGCTCTGCCTCCCCCCGCCCCTCTCCTTCAGCCGCTCTGCCCTGGGACCCGTCGGGTCCAGCGGAGCCCAATCCTGAGCTGGCAGCTGGAAGAGGCACCTGCCCCCCACCCGCCCACCCCTTGCCGCTGCTCCGTGAACCCCCCGGCCCCGGCCAGGCCGCGGGGCCGGCTGCAGGCCAGGCGGGGCAGCCCGGGCGCGGCGGCGGCAGGGGACTCACTGGTCGCTGGCGCTGAGGGCCGGCCGGCTCTCCACCTTGTACAGCTTGTCCACCTCGTGCTGCTGCAGGGAGAGGCCGGGCGTGGGTGGGCAGCGCGGGCAGCGGGCGGCCGCCCGCCCCAGCCCCCGCGGTACCTTCAGGATGGAGACGTTGGCGATGCGGTCCAGGGGGCTCATCAGGTCGGCCTCGATGAACAGGTCCTTCTTCCCGGGGAGCTGAGGGCAGGCGGGGCGTGGGGCCGGCCCGATCCCCCTCCCCTGCCGCTACCGGGCCGCTCCCCAACCCCCGTCCCCGCTGCGGGCTCCCTCCGGGGCCCAGCCCGGCCTCCCCCCCGCCTGCCGCCCTCCCGGGCCGACCCCGATCCCCGCCCCAGGCGGTCCCCGCCGGACGCCGCCCCGGCCCGGACCTGCTCCAGCAGGTAGATGAGCTGGTCCCGCGCCAGCCGCTTCAGGATACCGAAGTCGGGCGGCTCGGGCACGTCGCGGCGGCCGGCGAAGGCCATGACGGAGCGGCGGAGAGCGGCGGCCGGAACGCCCGAACGCGGCCGCGGCCCCGCCGGAACCCCGCGGCGCGGAACCCCGCGGCGGAAGTACCCGGCGCCATGGCAACGCAGGGAGGCGAGACGCTCCGCTCCGCGCATGTTTATTGGCTACCGCGCCCCGGCCGCGGTCCCGGCCCCCCCGGCGGTGACAGGCGCCGCGCCGCCCGGTCCCAGGGCCAGGCCGCCCGGTCCCAGGGCCAGGCCGCCCGGTCACAGGGCCAGGCCGCGCTCCTCGAAGAGCCGCTGCAGCGCCGCCTCCAGCGGCGGGCTCGTCCCGCGCAGGCCGGCCACCACGCGCGCCGCCCACTGGAAGTACTCCTGCACGCGCTGCGACGACCACCCTGCGGGGACAGGGCCGTGTCCGGGGCTGCGCGCGGAGCTGCGGCCCCGCGGCACCCACCGAGCCCCGCCCGGGGTCCCGCTCCCGCGGCACGGGCGGCCCCTCCCCTCCCGTCCCCCGCCCTCTGACACGGTGACACACACGCCCCCCCCCCGCCGCCTGCAGCCGGGCCGGGCTCGGGGCAACTCCGGTCGGGACCGAGGGCTCGTGTCCGTCCCTCTGCGTCGCGCAGGCAGCGGGGACCAGCCCAGCGCCCGCGGGCAGGGGAGCGGCCGGGGCCCTCGCGGCGGTGCCGGTGCCGGTGCCGGCGGCGGGGCCCGGTGCGCGCTGTACCTTGCGGGGTGCAGCGGTTCAGGTCCCGCAGGTTGTGCAGCTTGTCGGCCAGCTTGACCAGCTTGGCCCGGGGGCTGCTGCCGGGCGCGCGCTCGATCTGCAGGCGCTTTCGCTCCATCTTGGGCAGCGCCTTGTCGTCCGTCACCTCCTCCACGACCCGCCTGACCTCCTCCCCGAACCGCTCCTCGATCTCGGAGAAGGTGGTGTCCGTGTCCTCCACCGTGTCGTGCAGGAGGGCGGCCTGGGAGGAGCAGGGGACAGTCGGGGGGTCCGGGGACAGGCCCCTGCCACAGCGGGGAGCGGGCAGAGGGTTACCTGCAGCACGACAATGTCGGTCACGCCAGCCTCGTGGGCCAAGATCCTGGCTACGCCTGCGACGCAGAGCAGAGAAGTGGGACGGGGGCACAGGGCGGGGGGGAGCAGGCAGCTCCGGGGGCGACGGGTGGGCACCGGGCAGCGCGGGGTCCCCTGGGATCCGCCCTGGGCAGGCAGTGCCCAGGGCAGGGGGGCACCCCGTGAGCACGTCCTGCGGGGTGAAACCCTCGGGCTGGGGCAGGCAGGAAGGTCCCGGGGGCTGGCACCCGCGGGGTGGGCACTGCCCCTCGNCCGCACCGATGGGGTGGTTGATGAAGGGGGTGCCCTCGGGGTCCTTCCGCCGCTGCTCCTTGTGCTTCCCGGCCGCGAAGTCCGCCGCCTCCAGCAGCAGCGCCGCCTCGGAGCCCATGGCCGGCGCGGCGGAAGCAGCACGGGCGGAGGCGGGTCCCCTCCAGCCGTTTATTGCGCGCCGGGCCCCGGCCCGCCCCGGCCNCCGGGCTGGGCAGCAGCTCCCGTGGGCACCGTCCACGGCAGGGTGACAGCGTCGGGGGAGCCCCCACAGCCGAACACGGGGCTGAGGCCGGGGAAGGGGGGCCGAAGAAGGGGNCCCGCGGCAGCCGGTACAGCAGCGTGCCATCGGGGGCGCGCACCTCGCGGCCGGCGGCCGGAGCCGGATCCGGTGCGGCGCTCAGCGCCCTCTCGTCCTGCCGCTGGCGGCGGCGCGGCGGGGGGCAGCCCCGGCCCCGCAGCACCCGCCGCACCACGTCGGTGGTGACGCCGAAGCCCTGGGCCAGGCGCTCCAGCGGCCACTCCTCGGGCAGCTCCTGCCGCAGGAACCTGCGGGCACGGGCACGGTCAGCGGGGCACGGCCCTGCGCCGCCCGCCCCGCCCGCCCCTGCCCCGCCGCTCACCGCATCTGCTCCATCGCCTGCCAGGTCAGGGTGCGCTCGGGGGCGCCGCGCCCCCCGCCCAGCTCCCGCCGCAGCCGCTGCAGCCGCGCCGCCGCCCGCCG
>VZTQ01013044.1:102936-115416 GCA_013400755.1 Pelecanoides urinatrix
GGCCCCGGCGGGGGAGGCGCGGGGGCCCGGCGGGGTCTCGGCCCCACGCCGTGGGGATGCCCGGCACGGCCGCCGCGGGGGTCCCGGCGCCGGGCAGGTGGTCGGGGGACGAAGGGCCGGGAGTGACCGCGGCGGGCAGGGAGCGGGGCAGCCTCTCGAAGGGCTCAGGAAGGGGTGCAGGCGCCGGCCCGCGGCAGGGCGTCCGTGCTGCCCGGGGTGTGCAGCGGCACCCGTGCTGGGGCCCAGTCAGGGGGCGCAGACAACCGGCCCCGGGCCTGGCTGGGGCAACCCTCCCGGTCCAGCAGCCGTGGTTCTTCGGTGAGCACCCATGGGGAGGAAGGCCGAGCGCGGGCATCCCCTCTGCCACGTTACCTGTGCTTTTCACGCTGTGAGCATGCGAGGCACTGGCACGGTGCGAGGCACTGGCACGGCGCGAGGCACGTGAGTGCTGCGCGTGGGTGGCGGAGGCGATGGGGAGCTCCGGGACTGCAGCAGGGCTGAAGATGCCCTTGTCTGTGGCCTTCCCCCTGCTGGCTGGGGACCCCAGGTGACAGCTGCCTGCACAGAAGGACGGCCTGCCAGCCTCACCTGGAAGAGCACAGGCAGACGTGGGGGGCAGGCAGACACTGGCACCTCTGCAGCCCCCTGCTGCTCTCCGTGATGGTGCTCAGCCCTGTGGCGCCCTGGCAGACCCCCCCTCTGCCCCTGCTCCTCGGGCTGCAAACGGCCAGGGCCAGTGGTGGGGGAGCCGGGGAGGGCGCGCAGGGCTGGGTGAAGGTGCAGGTGGCCGAGGGCAGCAGGGAGCAGCATGGCAGGAGCGAGGCCTGGGCAGGGGCTGGGGGCCATGCTGCATCACCGAGTGTCTCCTCCGTACTTCCCACTGCTAACGCACCCCTTTGGCTGTCCCATCTGCTGTGCTTCTGACCCTACTCTCAAGTACTTCTGGGCTTCTCGCGCTCCCCCACCCCAGCACATCAACCCTTGCTCCTGGGACACCACCCACTTTCTTCCTTGCCCCTGCAAATGGGATGCTACCGGCCTCGGGCAGAGCCTTCCAGCGGTCACCAGCTCCCAGAGAGGAGCGCAGGATCCCAGCACCCCAGGGACTCCAAGCTCTACCTAGCCCACCTGCTCCTCCCACCCCAGAAACAAGCCCAGGAACATCCACAGCTCCCAACCGTCTGCGCACGGCTCCAGCTCACTGACCTGAGCCCCAGCGATGCAGACACTCGGAGCCAGAGGAAGGTAATGCGTACTCACAGCCCTCGGCCTTGTTTCCAGGGCCAGGGAGCTGCTGGCCTCTGACCTGCAGCCCCCTGGGTTCAGTGCAGGGCTGGGCAACCGCTGCTGTCCCCGCTGCCTGGCCACGCAGCCACTCCCCGTCCTGCGCCCGGAGGCCCTGCCGCACCTTGTGCTGCTCATGATAAGGGATGCTCTGGCCTCGAACTGAGAGGGTGCCCGCGGCGGCAGGATCTGAGCCCAGGCCAGCTGGCAGCTCGGCGTTGGCTCTGGGGTTGTGTAGGAACCGCTGTCCCGAAGGCTGGACTGGACCTCCCAGGAGCGAGAGGGGGATGAGCGTCATTAAACGGTGGGCCTCCTGGCCGCCGAGCGCATCCCAGAGAAACTGCGGCTGGAAGGAAAGAAAGCAGCCGCAGCTTAGCTCCAGAGGCCTTGGCAAGAGACGGGAAGGAAAAGTCTTCTCTAATCATCTACAGGCACTCGCTAAAGTGTCACCCTCCGCTTTCTCCCCAGGCTCGCCACAGTCACCGTCCCAGATTCAAATCATCTAAGGGGTCACAGCAGCTGCCTGCCTGATCTGCCTGCAGCAGTGCTGAGACTCCCGTCCTCTGCCCGTAACATGGGCTGAGCTGGAGCAGGGTTTGTGGAAAGAAATGCCAGAGCGGGCTGGGAAGACTCAGTGATGAAGGATCTGACCCACTCCCAGATAATCCTTCACTGCTGAAAAAATTATCCCGTTTTAGGCAGAGTTTGGGTTTCAGGTTCTGTTCTGCTTTATCTGGTAGAGGAAAAGGCAGCTACCATCAGTTCTTACAGATCTTAGACATCTTTTGTTAAATTAAATGGACTATTTCCAATTTCCTGTAAGGTACTAGAAGACTCCTACATCCTGAATAATTCCTGCAACTCTGGTGCCTTTAGTTTGTCAGCATTCTTCTGAGGTGTGTCACCCTTCCCGCCAGGAGTAGGAGGCCTTTCTGGAAACAGACGGTGCCACTGGGAGAGGCAATGGACCTTGCAAGGTTTTTCATTAATTGTAGGTCCAGAACTAGCCCTTCCCTGACATGGCAGGTGACAGCCACCGTCAGTGCTCCAGAAGAGCCCTTGCAGCCTAATGGAGCCCACAGACAACACTGCAGGCTTCCTCCTCGTCTGGTTTTGGGAATTAGCGTGGTAGCCAAGACTCAGTTTGAGGCAACCACGTAGATCTTTAACTCGAGGTCCAAACCCCGCTTCCCCCGTGAAGCCCGGCTTTCTTCAGCCGCGCACCTCCAGACAGCCTGGGACGCGGCAGCAGCAGCGCTGAGAGTTTACACCGCAGCAGCTCCTGCAGAGCGAGGGCGGCTCTGGAGGGGGAGCCCCAGACCGAGGGCTGAGCCCGACGGGGCTTTAGGCACATGCGCTAACTCAGCACCTTCCCCGTGTGGGGAATGGTGTCACGTAGAAGGCAAGATGTTTAGGGAGAGGCATTGTTTGCAGTGCAGAATTCACCTAAAGACTTTTTTTTTTTTTTAAAGACATCCCTACGCTTCCCTTAGTCCCTCTTTGCTGTGTGCGCTCCTTTACCACACTCCCAGCATGTTAGTGCTCCTAGCCTACCTCGGAATTAATTTTATTCAGCTAGGAGAATCACACTACTGCCCTGAAGCAGCAGCTCGCACTAAGCTGTGCGCTGGGGACAGCAGTGTCCAAAAGGCCGTATCGTTGTGGTCTGTTCTTTGGAATACCGGGGAGAGGGATCTTATGGGGATCTTTATGCATAAAGCTCAGGGGCTCTATGCAGCTGATGGGCAGACCCCCAGCACGCCCCTTTGGAAAGGGACAAAGTCAGTAACCGTATGAAAACCCACAGACCCAGACACGACATTGGATCTCATTTAGCTGAGCCACACCAGAGATGGTCAATGGCCGTGATTCATTCCTCGCGCGAATGGCTGTCTCCTGTGTCAGCCTTGCAGGGTGGATTTGGGCAATCTTCAGTTACCTGGCTCTTGGAGATAACGGTGCAGGATCTCTGGGTGTCGGCTGGTCTATCGGTTGTGGGGAGCAGCTGGGAGAGCTGATCTATGATGCCCAGGCCTCGGATAAGGTTCTCACGCTGAAGAAGGGCATTTACTCTTTTCTTCTCCTCATCTTCCACAATATCCTGGGGTTGCATAGAGTCATAGTGCACACGCTGTACCTTAGGGAAGAAAGACCCGAGTCACAGCAAAGTTGAAGCTGTAGTAATGCTCAAGAGAGACAAAGCCACAGATTGCTCCGAGCCCTAAACAGAATTACAGACTTTGGGGTGGAGTGGGACAAAGATCCCGGTGGGAGCCACAACAGGGAAGGGACAACACCGGTGCTTGCAAGTACCTCCCAGCACAAGCTGTCAACTCTCCGGACTTCATGAAGGGGAGTCAAACCTCGTAGTTCTATTCCTTGGGAGACACCCTTGGCCCAGCACTGTTCCCAGAGCCACGTTATTGCCTTTGCGAGCCCCGTGGACAACCACTGATAAAGAGCAGGGTACCTTTCTATCCCACGTCCTGGTGCTTCTATGGGTGAGGCGGGTTGTAGGAGCTGTGGTTTTATTATGGATCTGGGACTTGTTCCCAGCTGACTCTCCATACAGGTCTTCTTTCCTCTCCGTTTTCTTCTTCCTGGTAACAGCTTCCGACTTCTTTTTTTTCAGGCGAATTTCCTCCAGTTGCTGCCTGCCATAGAACGGTAGTCTTAGTCACTGGTTCAATAAGAGCCATAATAGCAAAAGGCTATTATGAAGCCTTCAATCCGAGGACATTTTACTGCAGTTAGAAGTTCTATAGTGAATAGACCATAATAGAAGTGTGCCAAAAAATGGGCCGGGAGTACTTTTAAAAGAGACTCTCACCGCTGTAAGAAATGCCCTTGAATTAGGCTGTGCCTGCCAGAAGGGTGGAGGACACTTGCGACATGGTGCCTCCAGAGTCCAAAAGTCAATGGGATGTTATGTTTGCCTCTCAAGGGTACAAGCAAGGAAGTTGCTTTGCTATGGTGACATAGGACATGCAGACTCCTTCCGTTCCAGCTCTCACCAGTTTACTTACATCTGTTAAGCAGCAGAGTAGCACCCAAGAAGGGGTCAGAAGCAAGCGGTCTCTATGCCACCCCTGTGAANATCTTTCCCTGTTTGGGAGCCTGTTTCACATGGGTGCACCGCAGGGAACCAATGCAACCCGCACATCTTCATCCTCTACCTGTAGAGTGCTGGTGAAGCATTCCCAGACCTCTCCCCTGCTGCCCAGGCTCACACCCTGCCCCTCAGCCTTTTCACCCAACTAACCCAGTTACAAGAGAAGTTCAGTTAAAATGTGCGTATCTGCCACCCTGCATGCTGCTGGGAGCTCTCCGCGCTAGCGGGGAGCTCGGAACAGCCGAGGCTGCAGGGGCAGGCAGAGCACAGGGCTAGCGCGCTCAGCATCTCCAGCCCGGAGTTATCTCAGGTCTCCTAATTGAAATGGGAGCTGGAAGGAGTTCCTGCCTCACCCTGCACGGCAGGAAAAGCCCGGGCAGCAGGCTCATCTAACGTGGCCTCATGAAAGGACATGCAGACAGAGAAGACAGAAAACCCTCAGCCCTGGGAAGGGAACCCTGCTCTGGCGAAGGGCCCCGTGCCCCCGGGTGCTTGGTCCCTGAAGCAGCGCTGCGGTGCGTCCTGCCAGCGTCACTGTGAGCCCAGGGGTGCCGGCACTGCCCGTCGGCACCGAAGGACGTGACCAGCAGGCGCGGCTCGATGGGGATGACTCTCTATAGGGCCCAGAGCACCAGGCGTCTCAGATCTCCTAGCACCAGAGACGAGCCCTTGCAGGATGCAGATGGTTTGGGAGATCTCTTCTCAGAGGCTATATAGTGCCACGACCTCTGGGAGCTTTGATTTAGAGACAGCCAGCCTTGGCTTTATCCTGCTCCGCTGTGCCCCAACTTTTCTCACTGGGGACCTGCAGCACTGTGGAGAAGAGCAATACCTGGATGCACGGAGAGTCTGATGGGCCTGGAGGAGCCGTTCCTTTGCCCGCTGTTTGTCTTCCTCCAGCACCTTCCTTTTGTTACAGGCATGCACATTTATCAGGTTGATGGTATCACAGAGAAGAGCATCTTTCACCTCACGGTCTAGGCGAGAGTCCGTGGTGAAGCTGGGAGAGTGGTTCACCTGCCAAAACAAGGAGCTAATCTAACCTGGCTACTCCCAGCTCCCAGAAAGCGCTGCCAGCAGCCAGCTCGCTGTCCCCAGGCTGCCCCACCGCACACTTTCCACGGATGTTCTTCCCTGTAACAGCGACAGAAAGCAGGAGGCTGCACGCAGCGGCTGGTTCTGTCCTTCTGCAGCGTAATGCCCATCCGCACTGCAGGTCATTCAGGTCCCACACCCCGCAGGACTACAGCTGTGGGGCAGCTATCATGAATTCAGGATGCTGTTACAGGTCAAGGAGTCCCAAGGTTCAGGAAACTCCCTGCTGTTAGAGAGGGTGTACAGGGAACAGGCTCTTAGATCCCGCTTAGCCTACAGCAGGTTGCTTGGCTGCTTGTCTTCATAGCCTGTTCAATTTTGTGAACGAGGTGGCCTTTTTTAATCAAACGAGTTCTGTTCATCCCACCACCCCTTGTTCTGGAGCCTCCCCCAGGCAAGCCCGCTCTCGGCTATCTGCTGCTTCCAGAGTTGCCTCAACACAGCAGGTGACTCCTTCCTCACCTCTAGCAGCCACGGCTTGAAGTTTCTGTCTAGCAAAATATCAAAACCCAGTAGCTCAAAGCAGGCACAGCCAGTAGTGTGGTTTGGAAAGCAGCTTTGGTAATTGTGCTTCACAACGGGGTGAGCTGAAATAAGAGTCTTTATAATAATATCTTCAATATCTTCCCAGAGTTTTGTTGTGTCGTAGCTGTTATCCATCATCCAGGCATTCAGGGTGGACAGTTTCCTGTGTGGAGGACAGGAGATGATAAGAGCTGACCTGTGATACCACGTTTGCCCCAAGAAAGATGGAAGTAAACCAGTGTCCCAAATGCAGCTTTCCTGCAGGATGTGCACAGGGCATTGCGGTACCTGGACAAGACAATACCTCTTACTGCCCATCATGTCATCCTGGACGAAGTTTTCATTATGTTTGTTGATAGCATAATTGGTCAAATGCATGCAGATATCATCCTGAGAGAGGAACCGCAAGAGACTTTCATTTACTCTTAACTACAGAGCGTAAATAGAAACAGCCCCATTAGCACTACTCTAGCCACTAATTTCACCCACTTCTGTCTCCTCTCTGTGGCGGTGACTTGCAGCAGGGAGTTAATCATGCTGGTGATTGCCTCTCTAGCCAGAAGGTAGGGCTAGCAGAGCTCCACCCTCTCCGCACCTCTGTCCTTATCTCTGGGGGAGAGCACAGGAGCCAGCTCCACAAACGCCATTCCAGCCGTGGCCTCACCGATACACAAGGGACTCCTCAGGACAGAAGCTGCAGCAAAGTTCTCACCCAAAGCAGAAGACCTCTCCAAGACATGCACGTATTGGAGTGAGGGAGGGCATACACAAATGCAGCTCTGGGACAAGTGGGCAGATAGCCAGAAGCCTGGGGTATCTCGGGGCAGCCCGTGACCGTAGCACAGCAATGCAGCACTACACTCCATCTTCTGTTGGGATTTTACAGGTTACAGACCCCTGCTTGGAGATGGGCACGGCCATACTCTGTACCGTGCTTTCCGTTCCCCTCCCTGTCTCTCCTAGGCTGTTCCAGTACCACCAGATAATCCCCGGGTCCCCCTTTTCCGCCTGAAGCACAGGCAGACAAGGAATGGTGCGGACTTGAGAACGCTCATAAAGGCAAGAAGCAGTAGGAGTGTTGCCCAGAAACGCCGTGGGGTCTCCGTCCTTGGAGGTTTTCCACGCCTGACTGGGTGAAACCCCAAGAAACCAGATCTGAATTTATTGTTGACCCAGTTTTGAGCAGAAGGTTGGACTTGAGACCTTCCAAGGTTCCTTCCAAATGAAACAACTCCGTGATTCTGTGATAATGCCAGTAAACAGCCCAATTGTGGGGCCTGGGAGTAGATCTACTTCAGACACTCCTGAAATACATCCTGTGAGGAGCTGGAGGAGGTACAGAGGGAGGGGAGAACAGGAAAGAAGAAAGCTGGGTCCCATGAAACCCACCAGTCCCTGTCTTTTCAAGGTCTGGAATGCCCCTAGGATAAATTAGGGACTAACACCTACAGATACTACGCGAGTTTTTTGGAAGCTTCCCCTTTTTACCAGGTTTCTGCTGCTGGGGTCGATGTACCTCATGGTGGCAAACCGGGCCAGACCCTCCTTGTAGACAAAAATCCTCAGTGGGTCACATGATGTGACCAGCACATAGACACGCATGTCAAATTTAAAGCCATCAATAAGGAAAGGCTGTGAGAAAAAAAGGCAGGAGCAAGCATGAGATAAAGAAACACTGCTCGGCATGCTGCCGACTCCTTGAGGTTGGCTACTCTATCTGCACTGCTTGTGCCGCTCCTCGGCAGCTTAGCAGCGAGGAGAAAGGCAAGACCTAGGGCAAAGGACATGAGGAGGATGCGGGATGCTGGAAGAGCTAGGAGGTTGCAATCCTCCACTTGTATTTTGAGACTGTCCCCATTACCTTAGAGATATACTGCTGACAGATCATATGCTCTCCATGTTTGATCTCCTCTGGATTACGTGTTATGAAGATACCTCTCCCTTGGCAGCTGCTGTCTGGCTTGCAGATGAATGTTCTGTTTTTCCTCGTGCGTCTGTAGGCCTGGAAATCTCCATAGCTGTGCAAGGAAGGGGTGACTGTTACCAGCTGCAAAAAATCAGCCTCTGAGCTCTCCCTTAATGGTTAGGCACTCCACCTATGGTGCTGCGGGCCAGTACAGAGCAAACTTCTGCAGCAGAGGAATAGTACACCTATCCTGCTCTACATGAGTTACAAATTGGTCCTTGTGTGACCTGACAAAGCTCTCCTGGTTCCACCTTTCACTTGCACACATCTCCACCTCTACCGGGAGGTTCCTAGGAATTGGTGACCACTGTGCATATGGGAGCCAGTAAGATTTTGACTCTGCTGCCACAGGAGAAAATAAACAAGCCCTGGCTACAAAGGAGGAGGAGGTCACGAGTCTTTACATCGCTTTTTATGCCAGCTCGTCAGTAAGCAGGCAGGAGGCCACAGCCAGAGCGTTCTAAGCAGGGCACAGAGGCTCGTGAGCCGAGCGCGCCTATCACCTTACATAGCTGATCTTCAAGAGCAGCTCCAGTGGGAGTACAGTGCTTTGAAGAGTTAAGCCCATATGCCAATTAGTTATTTTGCTGTAGATGGAGAGGCACCGTCTCTCTAATGGGCATCACATTTAGGGAAAGAGAGAGGCAAACAGGACAAATCCCCGAAAACAGTGCCAAGAGCAATCTGAGTCCAGGAAATGCAGCCTGGAATGAAAGTTGAGAGAACTAGGCCCGTCTTCGCCAGAAATGGGAAGACTGAGAGGACACGTGGCAATAGCCTTCCTGGACATGACACACTATTAGCAAAATGCAGCGAACCGCTGTTGTCCAGTGCAAATGGGAGAAGTACTAAGTGCTGATATCTCAGCAAAGATGCTTTAGGTCAGATATTAAGAAAATCATTCTAACCATGAGGAGAGTTCAGCTCCAGAAGAGGTGATGGAGCCCTACTTTGAGGTCTTCAGGAAACGGTAAGAATAAAGTCTGTCTAAGAATGGGTATCTTGTCTCCTTACACCACCCAAACTTCAAGTGCTCTTTGGTCTCTTTCAGCTACATTTCTATCATTGCTTGCCTGTATATGATCAGAGAAGCCAGGCCTTCTGCTCCAAAGCCTGAGTGATGGTGTACATCTAGCTGTATATGTATCAGCACAGTGGCCTGCACTCTCCCACTACCCTCCACCGTCAGTGCGCTCTGCTGCAGTGGACGGCAGAGGGGCAGGGGGCTGCGACAGCCATCGCAGTCGGTGGGGTGGAACCACCTCGTGCCCCTGTCCCGTGCCCTTCCCAGCGGGCGATGGGCACTGACCCAGCCGGTGAGGGAGGGGAGCCTGCCGTGCTGCCCTGCAGTTGGCTTTCCTGTTCACCCCGAGCTGCAGAGAGACCTTCCACCGACACAGATTTACGCCTCCCACTCGCCCACTGCCATTTGGCTTTCCGCGTGGGTCCCTCTCCCAAGATTTAGCCCTTTGGCACGCAGTCTGCCCAGCAGCAAGGCACACATCGCAGAGGACGCCATTCCATGGGCTAATTCAGTCTAACAGGAATTAAAGATGTGTGAAACTAGAAACGTGTCTCAACACCCTGTTCAGTTCCAGGGAGGGTTACGAAGGCCCAGACCAAGGCATGAGATCTCCGAAGGGCCCCCCCATCCCAGCCCTGGCTGTCAAGCACAGAGGCTCCCACTTCCTAATTTCATACCCCTGTTCTCAGCTGCATTAATGCATATCACTCACTCAGCTGGCAGGCACCAAGTGCGGGGAAATATATTGTACTCCTTGGGGAAGAGCCTGAGCATGCGGTTAAGGTTGCGAGCCAACAAGTCCTTACGGCAGATCTCTATCATGCCTGGAAAATGGTTGATTTTCTGAAAGAGGTGCAGACAAAAAACCACATCAGCAAAGGAACAGCAGGGATCCTCCTCAAGACGTGAGGAAAGCCTGCGTGCAGAGAAACCGGCGCGCAGAACAGGAAGCTGGGCCTGCGGTTGCCTTGAACGTCTGCTGAGGGACAAGATTACGCTACAGCTGCTTTATCTGAACTTCACCAGTGTGATTTATCTGCTTGTTCCATCTCAGCCCTGAAGCTCTCCCTCCCTAGAATATCACAGCTTCAGGAAGGGAGCCGTTTGTCATCAAGAACCATTTATTTCACGCTACATTAAAGGGGTTGGCGGCTTTCCAATTCACGCTACTAACTGCCAAAGTGTTGCTGATGGCACCGTACCAGAGACACAACAGAAGCAAAGGCTTGTGAACCTGCGCCCTCTGGAATCGATGTAGAGAAGGGGCCACGGGTGCTAGTTTGGACGCTTCTGTTTCATTCTGCAACATGTTGTTCCACTGAGAGCCCCTCTCTCACCCTTCCTCCTGAGCTCTTCCTGCTGGACAGCCTTTACATTGGGGTCTTTACCTGAAACCGCTTCATTTCCATGACGCGCTCCAGAGAGACCGAGTAGTCCGTCCAATACACTGTCCACTCCTCGTTTTCTCCCACTTCTTTCAGCCCGCAGCACCGTGCTGCCCGCCGCACTGTACCAAAGCAAGCAGATGACAAGGGGCCAGGCAGAGGATATAAGTACCAGGGACTGTTAAATCCCCAAAGTAACCAGGGACGGAGTGTGGAACAAACCTCTCCAGGCTGCAATCCCACTCTCAGAGATGTAAGGTATTGGCGGGACCCTTCAGGAGGCGTCAGAAACACAAGCTTTACCCGGCTAAACTCACCCCAGGCTCTGGCTGCAGGTGTACTGGGACCTATCAGCCCCATAAGTCCACATGCCTTGGGGCCCCAGAGCACCTCCTGAACTACAGCAGGCTTGAATCCGCCGTGGGTCTGACACCACACAGGCAGATACAAGTCTTCTGAAGGTATGAGTTTCATCTTCGAAATCAAAAGCTATTTGGCAGCAGAACACACAAGCTCTGGAGCAGAAGGTCGCTGCTGGGATGGTTCGTGTTAGCGCCAGTTCTGAATTTGGCCTCTCACAGCGCTGGGGAGGCGATGAAGGTCAATGCGTGCTAGGAACCGTGAAACGGTTCTGGTTCCTGTGGCGCCCGCGCTGCCACGTCACCTCCTGCTGCGTCCACCTCCCGTCACCAAACTGCCTGAGCACGGCCCCAGGCGAAACACGCAGTGCGTGAAACACGCAGTGCCTGTCCCTCCGTATGAAAACTGCACTCCTCCACAGCTGACCAGGCTGCGACCTTCCACAGGGCAAAGGTGGGTGCACTGCTAGAACAGTCGTTGGCAAGCTGGCTAATAACATCCATCAAAAGCTAGGAGTCTGTTCTTTTAAGATACAGCTTGTGGCAGCTGTAGAGGGGACCAGCTCCCTGGAGCACGTCACTGGAGATGCATGGCAAAGGCAGAGGTTCTGGGTACCGATCCCGCCTGTTCCATCACCAGGTTTACTTTAAACCGTTGAGAGCTCTCACATCGTTTCCCCAAGCACAGGTACCAGTCTTGCATTGTAACTGCCCCTAACTAGACCCTCCCCACCAATTTCAGCAGATGTATGGCAAATGCAGATGTAGGGGGGGCGAGGGCTTGCACCGCAGTTGCACATTTTGCGTCTCTTTAAACCAGAGGGCACCTCAGTCCAAAATGTGAAAAACTCCATACTTTTCACAGGGGCCCAAGTCGCTTGCAACCAATAAATACATAAACCAAAAGTGACTATGCAGTGGAAATTCGGTACCAGCGCCCCTCCCCGGCTGAGCGGGCACCCAAAGAGCTTGCTGTCGGTGGGCTGATCCAAAGGGACACTCTGCAGCACCTCGGACTTACCACTCTCGTACTTGCAGCTGGTCAGATTGATGGAGGGAACGCTGGAATTGAAAGAGAGGACAGAACAGCCGCTCAGCGAGGAACTGGGGCCTGGTCCTGGGCACAGGCGGGAGGGAGGGAGGGAGGGAGTGGGGGGAGACAACCGTGCTCCTGCACACACACACACAACTCGCGCTCCACAGAGCTAACGGGCAAATCTCATCTGGAGCCAACACGGGCTCAGTAACATGGCAAAGAGGGGTCCTGAACACGGGTCCTTCCTTGGCCGCGTCACGCTTGGGATTATTGGGACAACGTAAGGGAAAGAGCATTTATTGTCCGATTCCGGAGGACCCTGGAAAGCCTCTTTGCGGCTGAGGGCCAGAGGGGCCCGGCTGAGCTCTGCCCCGGGCGATGCGCAGGGACCGGGGCCGGGCTGGGCCCTCGCTCCCGCAGCTCCGGGCTCTGCCGCCGTGCCCCGGCAGCGAACACGACGGCAGCGAAGCTCCCTGCGGTGTGTTCGGCAGGGAGGCGTTTACGGGGGCCGCCCCACGCTAACGACAGACAGACGGACAGACCCTCCGAGCTCCCGGCGGAGCACGGGCACAACGGCCCGGGCGCCTCCGGGCCCTGCCGGGGGGCTGCGGCCTGCTCGGCCGCCCTCCGCCCACCGCCCCCCGCACTCGCCTGCGCTTCCTCCGCCTCCTCCGCGGCTCGGGGCCGGGGGGGC
>VZTQ01013046.1:1283-25266 GCA_013400755.1 Pelecanoides urinatrix
GAGGTGGGGGTTGGTCTCTTCTGCCAAGTAACTAGCGACAAGAACAGAGGAAATGGCCTCAAGTTGCGCCAAGGGAGGTTTAGATTGGACATTAGGAAAAAATTCTTTACTGAAAGAGTGGTCAGGCCTTGGAACAGGCTGCCCAGGGAAGCGGTGGAGTCACGAACCCTGGAAGTATTTAAAAGACATGTAGATGAGGTGCTTAGGGACATGGTTTAGTGGGCATTGTAGTGTTGAGTTGACGGTTGGACTTGATGATCTTAGAGGTCTTTTCCAACCTTAATGATTCTATGATTCTATGATTCTATGGGATGAACTGACCGCAACCCCCATTCTGCATCCCCCTGTGCCATTTGGGGGGAGGAGGTAGAGAACTCCGGAGTAAAGTTAAGCCCAGGAAGAAGGGAGGGGTGTGGGGAAGGTATTTGAAGATTTAGTTTTTATTTTCTCATTATCCTACTCTGATTTTTATTGGAAATAAATTAAATTAATTTTCCCCAAGTCGAGTCTGTTTTGCCTGTGATGGTAATTGCTGAGTGATCTCCCTGTCCTTATCTCAACATATGAGTATTTCATTGTATTTTCTCTCCTCTGTCCAGCTGAGCAGGGGGAGTGATAGAGCGGCTTTGGTGGGTACCTGGCATCCAGCCAGGGTCAACCCACAACAGAGGAAAAAAGAAAAACTAGATCATATCCCTAGATTATCTTGAACACTATAAAAATGAGGATCATTTTCATTCCCGTCAATACTCATTAAATATTTAATAAAAGAAATTTTATGTCAAAGCTTCCTTTGCTTAAGCTATTTTCAACATAGTATGAATACTATCTGTAAGTAATCTATCTAATAACCCAAAATCTTCTGTCCTCCCCTCTTTGTCTACTCCAATATCCACGAAGAAAAGAGGGTCCCACTGATAAGACTAAACCAAATTTTCTGCCTTTCAGGCTGTAGATGTGATGATAGATTTCTCTTTGTTCTGCTCTTCTCTCCTAACTTCCTCTCCCAAAACAGTGTTTGAAGAGATTTCTGTATGATTAAGAAAAGGGGAGAAGTCACGTTTAATGCCAGTCAAAGTCATCCAAACTGTATCTTTTCATTTGTGTGAGCAGAGAGATTAATCAGCTTCAGTTTATGAAAGTCCGTGAATAAAATCCTTAGCTTATTCATCATGTTTCTCTGTTTTTGAGCTCTTAGAATAGTTCACAAAAATCCTGATCTTGGGTTGCCCATTCCAGGGATGAAACTTGTAGCCAGAAGTAGTATACCCTGCAGCTGAAGTTCAAATAGAAGCTTACACCGTAGCTTTCACTCTGATGAAGGCTCAACTGACCTTTTTGTAAAATGCTGTTCATAGAAATCAGCAAAGATGAAGATAGAAAACCTGACTCTGCTGAATCAAAACTACCACTAATCCAATGGAAAGACTGTATGGCACTTATGCTGATGACAGAATGGAAATTATGGGAGGAATTAATCTAGTGCCATTTTAGAGCTATCTGATACTTTCAAGTTGCGTGATTTGATACAGGACCTGCAGAAAATCCATGCCTTTTTGAGAAGTACCTGGATACGTTATGGCATCACATATGTCCTGGATCCTGATGTTTAGGTGGTCACTAGGTGCTGTAAATTACATCTGAGTGACAGGTAAAATAATAGGAGAGATCTCACAGCTTGAGGTTCATAATGTGATATTGGTACTGGAAGTTCAAGCGAATTGAAACAATAAGTTCCTTCTTATAGTTGTCATGCCCCTAATCACATGGGGCACTAATATCCATCTGACTGTAACTGGGCATTTGTCATCCACTTTCTACAATGTATTCTGAATAGACTGAATGAAGGAATCCTTATCTTCTCTGAGAAAAAATTTTGGGCTTTAATGCACCTTTGCATCTGCTTACATCCTTATTCCTCATCTTCCTTTTACTTTTTCTTCCTCACTTTTTTTTTTTCAATGTTTACCTTCCTTGCCTTTTGTTAGAAATAACTTGCTTGGGTAGCTAAGGCCTTACTTTTGCAGCATCTCTGAGAGATTAGGAATGAAAAGGTAGCTAAAACCAATGATTTAGGAAGTCTGATATTGGTACAAATATTCTGGGCTTCCGAGTAGTTGATAGGCTTTGACAATGCTTTGATTCTGTTTTTCTTCAGCAGCAAGGCTGTATAGTAAGTCAGTAAAAAAAAAAACAGAGCTACATTTTATGTCATTCTAGTTCTTTCTTTTGCTTTTCTGTATGTAATTTTATCATGTTTTGTCTTCAAGGAAATAAGATTAACCTCAAAAAACAGTAAAGAAATAGCTTCAAATGCACTTCAAATAACTTTTCCTCTTTTCCAAGTAAAAAGTAACTAATATCTTATTAATACCATCTAAAAGCCTGTCAAGCAAGTTGTTTTCCCTTCAAAAAAATTCCTCAGCTTAAGAAAAAAAACAATAAAGGAATCAAATATTTGCTTATTGATTTTTTAAAGTACACTTTCACATATCATATATATATATCTTTTTAAAAAGGCGCAATATATTAAATGTCAGCTACTTGACTGGAATGAAGCACAGTAAGCACACGTATTTAAAACTTGAAAACTTCCTTAAAATTTATGGTCACAATCACATGTCGCTCTGATTCGCAATTACTTTACCTAAATAGACATGATGCTTACAATAGCAGTATGTTAATTAGTTACCTGTACTACTATATCAATTGATCTACAGAGCTATTATAGCTAACTTTGTTTCCGGGATTGTGAATAGAGTGTGCTTGCATTCACGTGAAACAGTCTTGCATGGCCATCACTCTATAGTGTATAACCAACCAATCATTGCTCTTGCAATAAATCATTTCAACAACTGACATTTGTTATAATTAACACAATTTGTCATCTCTCTTTGAGAAAGCAGTTCTGGAGTCATCACAGTGTCATGGGCTCTAAACTCTCTTGTGAAAGCCAGAAAAGGGATGTGTTTCATTGTTTTGCAGCACTTATACATTTATAAATTGAATGGAAAATACAGTTTGAAGTGCTTAGGTCAATGTGGGAAACCGAAAATATTAACTTTACAAGAGATAAAACTGTAATTAATTCTAATTTTCCAGCACCGGATGTAATAACTTCTGTCAATCTAAACTGAAACTAAAAGAAAATATATATTAATTATAAACCCTTTCATCTTAACATCTTCAAATATTTTGGATACCATCAGTAAGTTTAAATTAACTGTTATTAAGTATTTCATCCAGAGAAATTACTTATTCTGTAAAACCAGAAATAGAAACAAACTAAAAAAAGAAATAAAATGAAAGCATGTATACTTAGAAAAAGAATCCTAAATGTCAAGTCTGTCACTTATTAATATGGCATGCATGTTTTTTCAGTCCCTATGGAAAAGCAAAAAACAAGAAAGAAGATATATCACTTAAGATGTCCATACAATATATGCATCATATGATATATGATTTATAAAATAGCATCACAGATAAGAAAATGTTGAGAAACAGCAAGAATTAATCCATATTTGAAAATATAACTATTCAAAGAAGCTGCGAGAATCCTAGGAAAAAGGAGAGTCATCTCAGCTATATTTGCATAAACCTTGATTTTTTTTTTCTTTTGGGAAACAAACAAAAAAAAAAGAAACAAACACCTCAGGAAAGCCACTCAGGACAAACCATCTCTGGATGGGAAAACTAGCAGGAAAGTCCCACAAACTCCTTTCCACTTTTCCCTGTCGTGGTTTAACCCCNCCAAGCCACTGGAGCACGTAAAGGATAATGTTAGTGTTAAAATAGTTTATTTCCTTCTTGGGGTACTGAAGTTCCTCTTTTAAACCCCTTATCTCATCCTGACAGAGAAAAGAAATATTAAACTGGTCATAAAATAAATCTCTACTCACCTCTAGGCCCTGGTACACACTTCCCAAGAGGTCTAAAAGGTGACTTAAGTACAGATGACAATCAGATTCATGTGGCTTGAATATGTGGAAAAAATATCAACTTAAGCCAAAAGAGGATCTTGTTTAGAGGAATTCTCTACAGTGTTGTACTATTTTTATCAGGAAAAAAGTCATAGAAATGTTCCAACTATTGTGATTGTTATATGTGTTTCGGGATATTTTTTTTAAAGTCCTTGCTCCTACAGACTTGTCATTAGGCATAAGTCTCAGTCTTCATTAAAAACACTAAGTTTATACTTTTCCGCTTACAAAGAAAACTTTGAAAATTGGTCCCATGAACAAGGGCAAAAAAAATCAAAACCAGCAGGCAAATAGAGACAATAATGTATTTTTAAATAATTTCTGTGGCCTGTAAATCAAACTAATGATTTATGAAGAACTAATTCATTATTTTCAGTGGTTTGTGGTTCTCAATACTATTATCACACTAGGATAGTAGGACTATTACCATTTGTTGCAGAAGAGAAAATAAAAAGACAGGTTAAATAACAGCATAATGCAAGATTCAGCAAAATATGTGTGCACAGATGACAGTGTGCATATATACAGCAACCTCTCTGTCATATGAGGAAAATATCATCCAATCCAGGTAGCCTATATTTCTGATTTATCCGTCAGTTAGTTTCATTTAGGTTTGATTGATTATACTTAAGCTTCAGGGATCATTGAGAGTGAACTGGTTTCAATTATTTTACTAATACTGCCACATGACTAATAAGTGTTATACTGTAAGAGAGCCAATGTTTCTTACATGCTTTAGCACATCAGCAGTACCAGGAGACTGGTACCCCAGTTTAAAGCTGAAAGCATGCTTCTGCTGAGGCATACAGAAAAAACATATTGTTATGTCATATTTCCATTCCCAGGAGAAGGATGAGATCCAAACAGGACATGGTGAGAAAGAAGGGGATGATTTTGCCACAGGCAGGAAGTACCGAGTCACCGTGAGGAACCCTCTGACCACTGTCCACCTAAGAACTCCTGAGGGTTGCTCAGCCATGAGGCAGGAAAAAGCAAACACTTGTTCTCACATGCTGAGCAGCTAGCGAAGGCCTTGGAGCACCTTACACATTAAGCAGGGTTTTGCACATGCATTTATAATGACCAAGGCAAAATAGAGGAATAACAGTGCTGGCAGAGATCGGTAGGGTTAGAGCGGAAGGAAGGTGAGAGGTCGTTCAGTTCATCTGCCTGTGGAGAGCAACTGCTCTCCTCTGTTTCCTGACAGACTCCTGTCTTAACTTCTGAAAGCTTCTCAAGACTTTTTCATACTCAGTAATACTGACTCTACAGTTCTCCCAGACGACAGAGTTAAGAGTTTCCTTCAGCTTTCTGTTGAAAAGATCTCCAAAAGACTGTCCTTGAGTATCGGTTTAAGTCTATTAATTCTTGTGCCCTCCATCATAGGCAGGTAGACCAGATGGCTGATCAGCAGCAGTCTTTGAAGTATTCAAATTTTGCTACACCCTTCTTAGCCTTCCTGGACTAATGAAGACCCTTTTAAAAATAGCATTGTTCATGTAGGTCATGTTTTCCAAGCTTTTTCTCTTCTCTTGGCTCTTTAAATCACCCAAAGGTGGCCACAGTCATCTAGCAGTATTCCCCATGTTGAATAAAGTAGTGTATGTCCTAAGGCTTAAGTATGTATAAACCAGTGTGATAGTTCTATTCATGTGTGAAGGAAATTTTTGACCCATGTCCATCTCAAGATGCACAATAATCTCCATTTTCCAGTCCTTCTCTGCCGTATTGTTACCTGTTGCTACCTAATCCAGCTGTTTCCCACTTTATATTCATGCACTCTTTTTCTCTAGAGTTTGTTTAGTAAAGGTATTGACAGAATGGCAGACTAAGGAGAGACAATGGAAACAAGAATAAGAAATAACTGAAGGAATGCCAAAACTGTTGCTCATTTACAGCTGGAAACGATTACAAGAGGTCAGGCTTTTGCTTGTTTAGCATCTAATACTGGCTGTCCCTTGTATTTTTTGTCCTTTTTTTTTTTAAGACAATAATTAATGCTTCTGGAAATACTTACAATATAGTTGACATAGAGGAGTCTTTGTGCACATGGCAGCTTAGTAGCGGTTCATTTGTTCTGTTAACTGCTTTTTATTATTCTTTCCTTTAACTGTACTTTACTTTTTTTTCTTTTTTTCTTTTTCTTGTTTTTTTTAATTTTGTGTCTTGCTTCCTACAAATTAAGATAGTGACTCTCCATTGACCCTTCCCATTGTCTGGATTGCTATTAGTCAGATTATGTTGGATTATAAATTGCAGAAGCCCCTTTGTCTTATGTTAACAGGTGATGACACATTTTTTTCTTATTCTCTAGCTTGGGCACATGTTGGATTTTTAATAAAATATTAAAACAAAAATCAGAAACTAAAATAAGTATTTAAACTATAAAGATGAATTCCACTGTTTCAAAGAAACACAAATATGCTTTCCTATAATGAAATCAGACAATGAGATGACTGTCACAGAAGAGAGAAAGGGTGTAACCTGAAAGGTATTTCAGCAAACCATTGTCACTGTCATGTATTCAGGAGAATGGGATTGCACTTGTATGGCAATGGAAAGCTTGCCATGGATAACATGATAAAATGTTCCAGTGTGATAAAATGTCCTAATGAGATAAAAATTTGGCAGCGCTCACAGCCTCCCTTCCTCGAAGAGTAATGATCAGCAATCATTAGTCTCTCTCTTCTGCCTTGTTCTTGTAAAAAACAAGCCAACACCCCAACAAGTGAATGAGAATGTGTTAAAGCAAGTAGAACTGTCTCTGAGCAGAAGTTGGAGCAAGGAGTTAAAGGAATTAAAGTTTTTCCAAAGGGAAATATGAGGTAACCTAAAGGAACATGGCACAGACTTATCGCTGGGACTTGCTGACAGAAATAACTGATATAGTGAATCTGGTCCAATGTCTGCACACAGCAATATTTGTATGCAGAGTAGAAGCAATCAGACTCCTTTGTGCTCTCTGGTAAGCTTGAATCCCAGACCATGTTCATTTAACCTCAGCCTGAGATAATGTTTCAAAATCACCTGACATTCACAGCTTTGCAAGTTTTTGATATTCAAAGCAGGTGAGAGACAGTCACTTCTGTTGTGTTCCATGCTGGGAGTGGTACTAAAAACAACTAACCCCAAGAGAAAGCACCTCCATAGATGGAGGCTGTGGAACAGGTTCACAGTCCAGCAGGGAAGGGAAACTCAGTGAAATCTGCAGAATTTCACCTCTCTGAATTGCACACAAGCTCTCGTACTCACTTTGCCAAGTAACTACACCACTTTTCTACTATTAACCGGGTAGCTGTTTAAAAGCACCTGAAAAATCACAGAAAGATGTCAGCCATGGTTTTGTAATGACTCATAAGAGCTGTCTTTTATGAAAACAAGCAAACAAAAAAGGCACCCGTTCTTCAGCTCCCAGACAGAACAAGTCAGGAATCCCAATCTGATCCCACGCTGGAATTTTCTAATGCTATACTTGGCAGTGCTAAGGGAGTTTAATGTAGTGGAGGTAATCTGCACACTAGCCAAACCCTTCGACGCATCAGCAACTGACACAGTTCATGCCTCTGGAGTTTAGTTTTAAAATGCCATAAATTAAAAACAGGGAGGGAGGACTTAATTACTCACAAGTTTTGCTACGCTTCTGAGGCACAGAATAAGATTTTTATGAACTGCAGAAGCAGGCAAAACATTGTTTTTTAATGACCTTTTGGAAGAAAATCAGTTTGCAAAGCAAGGAAACAAATTAATTTTTGAAAGATATATGGGCCTTGGGGAGTTTGAAACAAAGAGAAGTGAAGTCTAATTCCTTGAAAAAGTAGTTTGGGGTCAGCATATTCAGAAGATACTGCCATACACTCGCTATCTCTCAGTATGTCTGGTGTTATAGTACGTCTTGCTGCTGTTTTGTGGCTCTTAGAGGAAGGAATAAATTACGTGAATTTTATACCAATTTCAAATATAAGACCTATGGTAAATAATCTGAAGTTTTCCTCTACTATTCTGCGCTGTCCAATGCTATGAAATGATGCTAATGACCAATTATTTCTGCATGGGCTATTTGTAGCGATGAAATTTATTTTAATGTTAACATTTCTGTGAAAGAGTGCACGAAGTGTTCTGCTGTAGTATATCATCAAGTGATACTGAGTGGTTCTATAATTTAAATAACTTTAGCTAGAATGTCTCTGCTTAAATAGATCATGTTTCTGTGCCATTTTACTTCATTGACTGAAAAATCCCACACCAATTTCTGAGCTGCTTGGGAACTAATTAATTTTAAATCTGTTTAACTGTTATACAAGTTAAAGTAATAATCTGTTGGAAGTAATTGCAGTGGAAAATTTTTAATTTAAAGTTCCAGAGAGCAATACCTACACTTTTAACATCACCAAACTATGTGTCCTTCCATTAACTGACAAAAGTATGAAATAGAAAGGAAGTATGTAAAGCCAAAAAGAGAGGAAGAACTCACAAGAAATGGAAAATGTACTGTAGGAAAATTTAATTGGCAGTACTATAATGCAGGACTCAGTTGTCACAGGAACTATAACAAGATAAAGCAATAGTCCACTGGGCCACTAGGTTGACAGAACTTTTTAAGACCTAGTCTATACACTGATGCATTTTTTCAGTAGTGTTCTGTGAAATTGCATACTGTATTACAACTGCTTTTAAGCAAAGCTATGGTAGATAGAATATATGAATAAATCTACCTCAGTTGAAAAACAGCAAGTTACCTGCTGATACCCATGGACTACACAGTTACCTGAGAGGATTTCAAAATTGTGTGCGAAGTTTCTTTAAACACGTGAGACAACCTCAAATGACAGACTTGTCTGGGGAAGATTTTGGATAAAAGCTGTAGAATGAAGAAAGGAGGAATATAGGAAGTTTAGGAATAATATGTCAACTTTTCTAGATGTGCAGAATTCTATATTACTCTAGGGCCAAAAAGATGGTCAAAGAAAAAAAAATCACTGTTAAGGGCTCTAAATGTTAACTCGTGGGAAGATAAAATTTCACTTTATTACTACCAGCCTCTACTATCTTTTCAATTCAATGGCATGGCAGAGAAGGCAAAATACACTGAGAGTTTTGCAAGCATAACTTTGACTATTAAGCTCAGGAAACTACAGGCTATTACCAGAAAAAACTCAGATGCTTATGAATTTTTAGATGCAGAAGCTGAGTGGCCACACACATCATAAAGGTAAAAAGTCATTGTAAGCTACCTGCTTACAAGAGCCTAAAGTTGTGGGGGAGAGGAGGGAGAGGGGAAAGAAGGAGGATTGTATAGAGGATAGTTCAGCTGCCCCTTACTGCTTCTAAGTATGTCTGAAAAAATAAAACCATTGGACAACCCAGTGAGGAAAAACTTGTGTCAGCTTAAACAAATTTAAAAGAATGAAGGAAAGCCTCTAGATGTTATAAAGTGCTATCATTAAAATCGATATTTTTTTTTTTACCAGAAAATGAGAATAGTTAACATATAAGTGTATGATATTTTCTGATGCTCAGGGAGAGACCTTTAAAGAAATGTTTCAGGCCTGAAAAAATTATTACAGTCAGCCTTTAGACCTCTTAAAAATGGATTTATAATGAAACTGCTGACACTACCTGAGCTATAGTTGAACAAATTGCTTCTGTCCTGGTGTAATGAATAACCTCAGCATCAGGGAGCTTTCCTTTCATGCAGGAAGGAAAAAAAGCCTGATTTCCTATTTTTAAACTTCCTTTCATCTATCCATCTTTCTTTTTTTTCTTTATGCGAGGTATCTGCATACCTTAATGTCCTATTATTCAGAAGTTGTGCGACAGTCCTGTGACATTTTATCTCCATACTAGTACGTAGTATAAGACTGGTCTGGTTATTATCTCTGCCACCCAAGAGCTTAAAGCGTTGCTCTCTTTCCACACTTCCAGCACATAGCCACTATCTGAGGCTCACGTGCACTAGCTATCTCACATTCACAAAATGTATAGGGTTCCAGTAGGATAAGAACAGTCTAAACAGGGGTAAATTAGTCTATTTTCTTCTTAATTACTTGAACATCTTCATTCTGGAAGGGTCTGAAAACAGTTAGTGTATCACATAATAGCTGGTTTGAGTGTACTGTGTGTAATATAATTAAGGGTGGGAAAACAAGCATCAACATTTCTGTCATTTCAGATGAGAGGTTCAGTTCATTCTGACTTTATAGTCTGATCATAAACTGGCTCTTACAGAAGGAAACTGTCATATTGCAGTTTATTTACAGAGCCTCTGACTTTACTAGGGAGAAACTTATGTAACCGTCTCTTTAAAGAAATTATAAAAAATAGGCATTATAGGAGCAGTTTATATGATTAGAGTAACCAAGTTACTTTAAATAAAAATAAACAGCCAGCACATAGTAAAGCCTGATAAGAAAAACTGCAATATTCCCTCCTTTTTTGGAAGCAATGTGAAAGCAAATATTATGCTAGCAGTAAGCCACATTCCAGGCACCGATATCAGTGAATAATTCCCACTGTCATTGGTGAAACTCCAGTCATGTGTCTGTGGGAAAATTATTTTTTAAGGACTGAAATATGATCTTGTAATGCCACTTAGAGTGTTTGCAATACCTTGCTGTCTATTTTTATGAGTCTCGCACTAGATGTGGTATTTAGTAGGCTCTCCTGAAAGAATAGCTGAACCAATACAATTACTTTTGAAACATTTACTTTGTGATACAGTCTCAATTCAAAGGCTTGCTGTATCTTCTTATCTTACCTATCCAGACAAAAGTAATGGCAATCAAAGTATGTATAGTACACATAGGCAGAATATTAGCTTCACTGAAGGTCAATAAAATGGGCTCCAAAAAAAGTTTTCAATCTGTCCCAAAAGACATTAGAGACGTGGTTTTAGTCTGTATTTGAGAGCATCAGAGACTAACAAGTGTTCTTTATGGAGTTATGGCCAAAACTGGATATACTCAATAAAATAAATTAATACGAGGTTTCAACTATCTAGGATTAAGTTCACATGGGAACAGTTATCCTTGTTTTCCTCATTGATGGTTGATTTGGAGGTATACAAAGTAAGAGCAAATAAGTAAAACATTTTCTTTTTGCTTTTGGATATAGGACCTAAATATGGTTGATTTCTTTTTTTTGGCCCAGCTAAAGCAAACTTACTTCAGTATAGTCTTTGTATCATTGATCTTGTCAAACGTCTAAACTAATAAGCCAAAGGTTTTTCATGACTCTGTGATTTTAATCTAAAATACATATTTTAGGGCTGTTGTGATTAGAACAGGAGAGGCATTGGCACCCTTTATGATCTTCCATGTTCAGCTGATATGGAGTGCTTTCCTTCCATGTTGTTTCCATTGGTTTTTTTTCGTGAAATGTGGAACTTTTCCTGAAGTGTGACTCATCCCCAAAAAGAAAAAAAAAAGTAGCACATAGACATCCTTTCATTTTATTTAACAAATTGCTAACTTTGTACTTTAGTTCAGTAAGTCTTGCTCATCTCTTTCTAATGTGCCACACTTGTATGATTGCCTAATACCGCTGAACTAAGACAGCAGCAGCAACTTCTGCAATGCCAGATATTTGCATCATTAGGGACGGTCTATGAAACAAATGTCATTAACTTGTGAGGAAAGGAAGCAAAACTGACAAACCCTCTTTGACAAACTTCCCTCCATTTGTTCATCAGTCTTTATTAAATAGCAAATTTAGTATCAACATCCTTGCATAAGACAAGCCACTGAAGTCTTTCACCATGAAAATTAGTGCTGTTTAAAATTAAACTTGCCTTTGGGTTTCATTTAAAAATTAACATTGTAATCTTTGTATGCTATGTTGTGAAGCCTAAATGAATGCTAGATAATGGAAATAATGAGACACGGAAGCATGTGTGGGGGTGCACTCTAGTTTATGCAGTGAAGTGTTAGTTAATGTAACCAGTGTTGAGAAATCACAGAATTTATATCTGCTCTTTTTCTCTCTGCTGCACAGCATGAAAAACCATGGAACAGTGATGTGGCAGCAGAAATCAGCATCTTTCCATGCAGATTATTCACTTAGATTCACTGGGGGGAAAAAAAAAAAAAAAGTTTCTTGATGCAAATGTATAATTCATTTCCATAGCTGGCTGCATTAAAACAAGATAAGTAGTTAATCCAATGAAATCTCACACAGGTACCTTTAAGCAACTACTTCAGAAAGCCACAGCACAGTATGGATTTCCCTAGTAAAAGAGCATATCTGCTTAAGGAGTGGTACCTTCTTGCCATCAAATTCTTGCCATCCAGTTCTCTAAGCTCTGCAGTATTAGCTTGTTTCTGTGACAGTAAGCAAAAAGAGTGAGGTCTAGTTATTACTTTAAAAGCCAGCATTTATATCTATTTGAAATGATCTGTTACATTTCTAATTTAGCATTTCTAATTTCAGCATTTCAAAGACATGTAGTAACTAACCTTGTGTTTATATAATCTACAATTTCTAACCCACTTCACATTTTATTTAAGAAATAGGTAATGGTATGAAATAAACAGGAAAAGCCCTCATCATTATTTGAAAATAATGCTTTGTTCTTCATTTAAATTCTGTTCTTGAGGATTTTGCTTTGAAAGTACCTCTTCTTTCTTATAGCTATGAGTGGGTAAGAGAGACATTCCCTGCTCTAGGTTACTCTCTCTACGCTAGGAAATAAGAGTTGGAAGTGGTTGAGCAGTGAACCGCTAAGTTGTACCTCACAGACATCCAGGTACATGGAAAAAAAATGCAACCAAGAATCAAAGTGGTTTTCTACCTGACTGCAGAATGTTTAAAGACATAAAAACAGTAATGTAAAAAAACTGTGAGAATAATTTTTTTTTATCAGGATGATATTTCCTTCAAAAGCATAGATGAGTTTTTTGGTTAATCTTTTCATATGGAAGCAATTATTTTCCTCTGGAATTAGACCTATGTGCACAGAAAACTGTCTTTCTGGAATATCTGTGTGTGCATTATGATTTGAAGTCAACATCTATACTACTTCTTTAACAGACTATCTGGGGCTTCTGTGGAAAATGAGTAGCTCACACCTCCCAACCTCAGAGACAAAAGTGTGTAGCTGCTGCAATGCTGAATAGTAAGTGGAATCTTTGTCTAATTGACTAGTATAAACAGAAAGGAATTGGATGCTACACTGAAAATGTACATAAAATACCTGCCTTTCTACTGAAGCCTCCCAGGTGACCACAAGTGTGTGCAGGGAAAAAAATGTTTTACTTCTAAATGACTTTGAAACTTGAGTATAAGAGGAGCCACCTACAAGTCCCTGAAATTCACTAGTGATATTTCATACTTATGTTTGCCTGTATTACCTGAGTCTGTTTTTAGGATCCAACTCTAGAGAGCATTTGTGTTTCCAAAAGTTAAAAACACTAGCCTGATTGCAATGTTATGTTGGATAAATGCAGTCAAACAGTAGCCTTTCTCCCACGTTTTGATTTTCATGGGAAGAGAACTCCTCTCTTCAGAAATAAGCAAATTCATGACAAAGAGGTCGTTTTTAATCTGGTTGATGAGGGGATGGGAAGTCCAAAACCAAAACCATCTTCGTGAATGAACACACTGTAAACACACATAAAGACGGTGATCCAGCAAGATTGTACATGAGTGCAGAAGAGAAATGCTGGCCAGTAGTGATGATGATGTGTAACTTATCCCCCATTTTTACTGAGTTAGGAGCTGAGGAGAAGTCTGGGGGTTACTCTCTCTTGATTGTATTCGAAACTATTTTCATAAAGTAATGATAAGTTTTGGATAATCACCAGATGATTTACACTGAGAAGAACATGGTCCAGAAAGGACTCTGTACACCTACCAGAAACCTGCTTTGATCAAAAGTTACAAATCAAAATACATCAACATTATCTCCATTTCTAAGCCCAGTAACACACATGAAAATAAAGCTGAGAAAGTCATCATTCTGAACACAATCAAGACATCAAATCAGCAAATGCATAGTTCATAGTTTTGTGTATGGGATATTACTATGTACAAAAATGCACACTGGACACAACGGTTCCTCATGATGTTTCACCTTTTGAGAAGAAATCTGGAAAACAGTGAGTTAATTAACAAAATGAAGCAGAAAATGCTATGTAACTGTGTCCTTCAGCAGCAAGAAGGAAGAAAAACATATGAGCACAATGGGTTTGTCTTAGTCTTAATGTGACAAGATAAAATGTAGTTTTCTCAGCCACATATAAATCTGGCTTCTCTCTCTGTCCTTTCCAGAACGAAGATTTTTTTTTTTATTTATGTTCAGCCAGAATAGAATGCTCTGTCTTGTGGAAAAATTGGACAGGAAAGGTTTAAAATCTCCTAATTAAATTCCTTATGCCAGCTTATCTCTCTAAAGTATTTCCATTCAGCCTCTGAGAGAATGAAACTTCCAGAGAACTAGAGGCACCCCCATGTTAATCAAGGTGAAGCTGTCCCATCAGGGATAGAGTCCTATGTGGAACAGCTGACTGATCCACAGCTCTTCTTTGTGAGAACTGTTTATGTCACTTCTCTTCTTTAAGGTTGGTGGTTCTTTCCCCTTTATTTTTTGATCCCAGACTTTCTTCTCTTCAAGTTTCTTCTTCGTGCCTCTCCAGCTCAAATGTTTTTGTCACTTAATGGACATGGTCCTTATGCACAGTGAGGAAAATCCTACTTTTGGAAAAAAAAATGATTAGAGCTTCTGCAATGCAGCTTGTATTGGCTTTGAACAAACTTGCTAGAGCAAGCAGGAGATGAGTTATAATAAATAGTGCTAGCAAAGTGCTGCTGCTAAGTGGCCGGTGTTAGCCTCCCTGAGCTCTGTTTTGCTGCAGATAGTTTCAGAGTTGCTCAGGTACAACTATGAGAACAGCAGTCATCAAATCCTTGCCTGCAATAAAGGTATTTTATGCTGCTTTGACACTACTATATTGCCATACTCTAGTTATAACTGTAATTTACACCAACTTCATCCTGTAAAGCCACCTTGATGTGAATAAGGATCAGTGAGAATTAGATTCCACTTTTAAAATTATTTTTTTCCTGACTAGCCACCCCTGTAAGTCCTCATCTTTCTCTTCGGTTGCTCTTCTTAAAAGTAGGCATGTGACCATTGCACTGCACAGAGACCTGGAAGATATTTTATGTGATGGATTTGTTTCTAAAAAGCTTGCAATCAACATATAAGCAATTAGAGGCCACTTAATTTCCTGGCAGTACTAAGGGCTCCTGCTGTCTGGTTTAGTACTGGCAGATGCAAATAAGGCTTTGAAAGGATCACTGTAAGTCATTCAGACTGCTGTAGTCCTTTCATTCCCTACAACGCATTCAAATCCACATGAAAATCTGTCTCACATGATATCAGTAGTCAGCCAAAGCTCTGTCCTTGGATTTCTTCATTTATGGTAGAAATCACGTACTATTTAACAGGAAGAGAAAGAAAAGAAAATGCAAAGTGATATCCTCAGAGCCCAAACAAAGAGTTCTGTTAACATGATGCAAGAGTTTTAATTATTCTGAGCTTGCACCTTCAGAGCTAGCCATTTCTCAGCCCAATTAACCTGTCCTATTGTACAGTCCATGTAAGGCATAAGGCAATTAACATTTGTATCATAAAAAAATGGTTAAGGAACGTTTTGATTTCTGGTCACACTTCGTCATTCAGACTGCACTGCAATGTCTGCCTACCAGGGATTTGCTCTTTTAAAAACTTCCCATTTCATTACCAAGTGTGTCTTGTCTCTGTTGCATCCAGCAATGCATCAGATATAAAAATGAAATTATAAAAAGCTGCCAGTTCACGGATGTAACAAACGAAGAACAGAAATCACAGGCATCCCTAATCCTTTAGTAACTCTTGTCAGTAAGTACTGTTTCCCAAATCTTTAAAGAAATAGTGAGAATGTTTTCTTATTTTATTCTGGAGTTTATTATAACTGAGAACAAACTTGGGTCCAGATTTGCAAATTAATTTTATCCCATGGCTTTATTAGCTAGTGTTTGTCCAGGCTCTGAAACACTGCAGTTCTATGTTATTGACATGCATTTTGCTTATTAATATTTATGACAACACTACTGATTTTACATCTTTCTCTTCACCAGCAAATTTTGTTAGGTATAGGTACAAGGTTTCTGGGCAAGGAGTAGAGTTCTTTACCAATGATGATCTTGGGTCATTTTTATGACTCTGATAATGACCGCCGCTTTGATTAATGCCATAATTTCCCAATGGATACTATAAAATAGTTATAATTTATAGGCCCCGTAGGTTATCATTATTGCACCAGAAATTCATAGTAAAATGTGACTCATAGAATCATTCAGGCTGTTAATGGAACTAGTTAATCACATCTATTAATGTCATTAGCTCATTAATGACTAGTTAATAATTAGTTAGTGACATCTATTCAGGCAGTTTATGGTACTAGTTTCATAATCATGTCCCAGTAGGTAGGTTCTTATGCAAGTAGAATCATTGAGATCAATAACGTCCTTCACAGCATGAGGGTTAATCTGCAGGTTTATCATTGCAACATTACACTATAAAGCTATGGATGAACTAGAAGTGAGTGGAGATGAAAGAAAGGCAGGGTTTTAAGATTCATAGATATTAAAAATATTTGTAACACAATCCAGAGTTGCAACTGTCCAAGGACAAAAATGACTTAGAACTACTATTAGGTACATGGTTCCACTAAATATGTAATTACAAAAAGGAAAGTAAATAAGAAATTTATGCCTTGTAATTATTTCAGCATATTCGAGCAGATGGATTATATCAATATTTTCTAGCTTTTAGTATTCTATGGTTATGAAATGGGAATCACAAGTGCCTGTAATATCAAGTCATCTTTACCCAATCATACATTAAAAGAATTCCACAAATCTTTTAAATTCAACAATTCTCCATTAAATGAAGCCTGGATATTGAAATTCACCACTCTTTCAAATAAGAAATGCAATTTCCATTATTTTTGTTGTTATTTATATGCAGCTGAAAAATTCTAGGATTATGCTAGCAAAAAACAAGACACAAAAATTTCTAGGAAAAGTGTTCATTCAGGTATGAAATGGCCTAGGTGTAAATAATCAGTCTGAAGGAAAAAGCAGCAGTTGTCAGCAGATGACACATGCTACCTAATTTAACACCATCTTAAAAAAAAAAGGCCTTATAGGTTCCTATTGACAAAATGTACGTGTACACTGCCAATAAAATTAAATAAGTGAACATCTTAGCATATTTGTCCCCAGGAGGAAATCTTATTTCTTTTTGCAGAAGTTATATGATATGAGAGTAGTCTGAGCAATAAAATGGCAAAAGTCCCAGTGGACAGATAATATTTTCTATGAGAAGCTGCCACTGTAAATCATACCAGTTGCAGATTACTGTGTGTTTGTGTTTATTCTCCATGAGCCATATACATTCTGGAAATGGCTTGTATTTTGAATGTAAATTGTCAAGTGTGTGAATTTCAGCTCATGCAAATATGAAAACCTATTTCATAACCATTATTCAAAACCCTTTTAACATAGTAGTTTTCATTGCTTGCTAAATGCTTTCCCACACTTCTTCATAAGTAGGAAAACAATATGAATGGTTCCCATCTGTTCTTGTATGATTTTTATTTCAAGGCGATTTTAATTGGTTTACTGGTTCTGACAAAATGAATAGAGTACATTTACAGACATCTGAAAATTCCCTGTACACTACATACTCCGGAGTCTGCAGACTATTTTGCAAAAATGAGTGTTTGTGGGAAAGCAGATGGAAACAGGGCAGTACCTCTAGTCTCTGCAGAAATTCAGCAGGTGCCACACAATAGCGCGTTTGTGAGAAGAACAAAGTCATGTCCAGTAGGTCGGGGAGGAAGAAGTTTACAATAAATACCAATGATATTTGATCAAGTAGATAACAGGCTATTGGACCTTAGATAACAAAATGATTCATTCACAAAATAAACACTGCAACTACATTCCAGGACTGAGAACTTCAAAGATTGGTATGTCTGAAATTTTTCCTCTGTTCAGTAAATTTATCTCAAAAACTGATCCGGTATCTCTCTGACTTTGAAACAGAAATAAACAAGATTAAAAAAAGTGGCCTCTGTGCTGTTGTTTATAGCAGTAAGTACTATGCTGTGAACACACAATGCAGTGTTCAGTTTGTCCAGTGACAGGGTTTTATTTTACTTCTGACTTTTCCTGTGAGGAAAAATGATGAAATGGTTAAGCAGTTATTCTGTATCTTCTTTCCCTTCATTGTCAGATCTTCCAGGCCTAAGGCACTTTATCGGTATCCAAAACAAAGTATAAAAGAATGGCTACATTAATCTTAGCAACTGAAATATTAGTTTCTATTAGAGCATGCTGACTCCGTGCTACAAGGCTACTCTAATTTTCTACCGGTCACCCTGTAGTCTGAAACACCAGACACATTGCTATGGAATATCAACCTTCAAAAAAGCTGAGCATTAACCTGGCAAAGATTTTGNGTTCAAAATGCAGGTGGCCAAGTGACTTAAAGATTTGACTTTTAAGTTATTTTCGTATATGTTAACTTTACCTTTCACTTAATGGATCTAATGCTTGTTGCCATAAGTGGATCTTGGTTCAAAATCTCTTTACCTCAGTGAAAAAGTTCCAGTTGCTTTTGATGAGTTTTGGCCAAAACTGAAGCTCAGGAAGACACTAAAGCACATACTTCATTCATGGGATTATTCCCACCAAAACACAACAAACCGAAGTAATGTTTTTGTAATGAACTGGAATCTTGTTATGTCAACAGGCATTCTTCTAACCACTAATTTCTTAATGAGGGAAATGGAAATTAACTTCATTTCACAGAATATCTGCTACATTATTGTGAAAACTGATTTATTCTAGTCCTTAAAAAAGCTCCTCACATAAATCAAAAAATAAATCCAAGGATTTTGACATTAGTTGGCTCATGTTGTAAGACTACCTCAGGGCTGTGAGACTCCTCTGATTTACAGTTACGTAATTGAGAGCAGAGCTGGCCTTTTATCTTAAATTAGCTTTAAGAGAGTGCCAAATAAGATAGCTCTTTTAAATCAACATGCTTAGGATTTACTGTACTGTAATGCGTATAGGCTGACCCTGGACTTTCAGCCTGCTGGGAACAATCATCGTCTGGAAGCTCCGGGTTATGGGGTATGCCAAGAGTTTTTTCCTCTCTTTAACACTGGACCTGACATATAGCTGCAATCAACAGTGTAGATGTTGAAGCGTCCATTATTTATTAACTTTCTGTTACACATATTTACATTGTTCAAATTCCTGGGGCTTATTCTACTTTCTTTGAAATCAGTGGATTAGTCTGTTTATCCATAGGAATTTGATTTACAGATTTATTTTCAGTGGCAGTATGAGAAGCAGCTTCATTGTTAACCCTTAATTCACTTTCTTAAGAATTTCTTATCACTTGGCCCGTTTGAGCACAAATTGCATATTGGACTATTTGAATTCTATCCCAGCCCCATTCAGAAAATAGTATGCTATTTCATTTTTTTTCTCCCCAGCTCAGAGTTCTCTGCTCTAAGGGGTCTAAAACCCCACAATGTTCCCCATCAAATACCTAGCATTCCCCTCCAGATGTTGGAAAAGAAGTGTGATCATGCAAAAGGATGTTAGACTAAATATTCTGAATTTAAATTTTGTATATAAAAATATTTAAATTGAAATTCAAATTTAAGTACTTTTCTAGGGAAAATGTGCATGCATACAGGTTGCTACTTATTGAAGATAATAGGAAATTAGGATGAATCAGATCATGGATATATTAGATAATAAGGTTACTACAAGATGTGAGAAGGGTGAAATTTCCAGGTGACTTGTCACAGAAGGAGCTTGGAATCAGGATGACTTATGAGAATCTTCCATGTAAGACCTGATTCTACTCTAGAACTACTGCAAATACAGTGCACCCAAAGTCTAGGTGTAGAGAAACTGGAGGGAAATTAGAGGAACCTGGAATTATCAGGATCTAAGACTTTGTGAAAGCGTCAACTTCTGGATTCAGCTGACATTAAAAATAGTGTAAGTATGTCTACGTAGAGCAGCGCGTGACTTATGAAAGTCTGACTAGCTCTACACTTGTGTTACCCATAGCTCACTCTATTATTTCTGGATCCAAAGCATGTGCATGATCCTTGCACAACCCTACTGAATTTTTGACAGATGATCAAGAGCTGTCAGAGTGTTTCTGTTCACTTTCAAACGGTTTTGTACTTTAGTTTGGCATTTTGAGTAGTTGATTTCTTAAACTGAGAAAGTCCACTCAATTTTGTCTAGTTTTTAAAGCTTTTTATAACTTTTATCCACAAAGTCTATTTGACAGTATGAAGAAAATGCAATAGATACAGTATAATAATGAATCTCAAGTTTTAATAACGCCTAATTTATATAGATGAGATTTCCAAAGAACCACAATGAGCTACTGCTCTCAATTAACTTGAAATGCTAACTTACTTACACTATTCTGGAAATCCTAATCCTAATACCTCCCACTAGAGAACCTGAATATAGTCAGATTCCCAATGCATTTTCAGTTATTTACTGCACTTCTGTCTTCCTGACATATATTTTTATGGTATAATTCTGTCCCTCTCTTCGTTTAAGTTAGGGGACAGTGCTTTTTTCAGGGAATTTTCTTAGTGTGTTACAGAGGGGGACATCACACTCTCAAATAATTTGATGTAGAAGGAATTTTCTTCAAGTTCAAAGATGAATTTTTACAGCATAATTCATCCTAGGCATGTGAATACTGGTAAAATCAAATTGTGGATGAAACTCTGGGTCCAGTCACACCCAGACTTTGAAATGACAAGGTAAGCGCAATTGAGATTGAGCTGAAAATGATGAGAAGTTTAGCACTAATGTGAATATAGCCCATCAACTAAAAGTGTTGCTTTATTGTTTTGCATTTTGATCAGTGATGCCACTTAACGATAGAGGCTAAAGACAAGTTTTGTAAAGACATCTTCCCTCACAAAGTAAATTTTCAGGACATGATGCAGAATACAGGCAGCTAGGGTGGCATCCTCAAAATTCCAATGCTTCTACATTTCTCTTTTGGGTCATGCGCACAAGTGGTCTCAGATGGTACTGTGCTGTTGAGCTAATTGTCTTGGGGGGCTCACAGTCTAATCCTCCATGTTTGCCTGAAGCAGGGTGAGGAATCTGACTCTCACACATGCTGGACTCTCCAGCAGACTATGGAGTGAAAACTGTCTCTTCTCTTCCTCTCTGCTGAACTGAATATAGCTCCCTTCATTCCTCAGTACCTTGTAGAGACACTTCATGTTTTGGCTCCAGTCAAGTGTAGGACACTTAATTGCTGCATTGTTGAACCTAAAGGTTTTGATAGACAGATTCTGTGAATCTTAAGCTGACCCAAAGGTCAGGCAGTTGCCACGTCAAAGTTTTGCCACTGCCAAACATCAGTCAGGCACAAAAGAATTACCAGACTGGAACATGTGTCTCACACATTTTAATGCAATCTCAAAACAACTTCAATGCAAAAGCATGTCTCTTAATTACAAACCTGCCTTCCCTGCTCCTTTGAGATGAGATGTGAGAAGTGTCTCCAAAGCAGCTGAGCACAGGAACATGTTCGGTTCCTCTGCTCTGTTCTCAGGGCAGTAAACTCCCTCCGAAGGACTGACTATGTTACTAGAAGTGGAACTTCTTAAATTGCCATGACCAGATTAGTATAGTATATGGTAATGGTATATACTCAGCAGATGCATTTATGCAGGCTTTGAGGCAGAACTCCATTTTAAAAAGCAATACAGCAGACTCCTCTGATGAAAAATCAATGCTATGCCTATCTTCCCCTTCTCCTCACTGCTTCAGAGTTGTATATATCCCAAGTCATTTGGATTTACTTAAACTAAATCTATGAATTATGAGATTAATGTAGGTTCCCCCTTAACAAATATGTCACATCACTGTTGCATGACTGGAAGATGGGAGTGCAATGACATCCATGGTGCCTTCTCATATTCCCAGGTTATCACTTTTTCATTCTGAATGTGGGCTAGATAAAATGGTCAGTGTTCCCAGGTTTTCTTTTGCAAAATGGGAACTGTAAATTCTCATTAGCATTTAGATCACATGATATATGAAGAATTGTAAACTACATGGTGAGATTTCATTATTCTCACTATATGAAATAGCTGATTTAGTAGAACTATTTAAGTTTGCATAGAGCATTGAAATGTGTCTTATATCTGTTGCTATCATGGTCACCATACAGTGTTATTAGAGTGACTTCTCTCTTTTATCTCCCTTTGAAGCTCAGTGGTGCAGAATCCAGGTTGTTAACAGATGTCATGCCTTGGAGGTTGATTGTCATTGTTTTTCAATTATTTTGGATGGGGAACGTAGTTCCTGAAGCGGGGTTTTTTCACAAGTTTGTGGAAAACTAGTGCTGCTTGGTACTGAAAACATTTCTAGAAGGCAGTATTCTCAAAAATAATGACAATACTATATGGATATAGTTATCATCAAGCAAATGACGTAAGGTGTATTTAACACACAAAACTAGAATAAAAAGCAGTTCTAAAAAAATGTTGCATTTGAAGAATGGTTCAATAATTTGTTCAGTCACAAAATGGTGGTGTTTTGGTGATATATTCAGTTATTGTACTACAGCACTAGTTTTGTTTTATATTCCACTGGGCTGTCTAAATTCCTTGTTGTAACTTAATGAGTAGACATAAAATTGCCACTAGTGAAATGACAGTGAGAAAGAAACGTTTTTCTTTCCTCTGTTACTGATATTTAATTTGACTTATATTAAGAATATTTTTGCTTTGTGACACTGAACACTAAGAGTAAGCAGCTAGATACACTGTGTCTTTTCCCCCTCTAAGTTGCACATGACTATATCCTCATTTATGAATCCTTAAAAAAGAATAAAGCCTTTCATATACATTAATAGACAGCTAAATAAAGACACTGAATTACTGAGACAAAAGCCTAGTAAATTGAGGGGGCTCATAAGAAAGAAAAAATAGTAAACTCTAGTTGGTTTGACATTAGTAAGACAAGGTAATACATATGGTCTAGATATCTTGGGAATAGATTACGAATTTTAGGAATAAGGAATAATTAACCTAAGGACATTAGTCTCTGCATGTAGAATTTGCTTCAGAAGGATAAAAATCCATCCCTTAAAGTGTAAAAGGATAAAATTATACCCTAAAGTTTAAAGGCAACATATTAGCCAGAAAATGTGGGGGCAGGCATTGTAATAATCAATTAAACTCTCTTATCCGCAAATACAATGGAAAAGCAGATTCACCTCTTATGTAAAATCTTCAGGCATGGTTTCAATATTTTAAGTTACACCAGGAATAGGTTTTCCAGAAACAATCAGCCTGATTGGAGAAGAAGACCAAAATAATCTAAAAAATGACAACCACTGACATTTGAGTAAGGAAATTAGTTCACAATGCAGGTAAACAACAACAACAACAACAACAACAAAAAGAACAAAGTCAACTCTAGCAAAGTATTGAAATACATATCAAGAGCTCTGACTGCACTTAAATATGACATTGCTCAACAAGTTCACAGCTAGCTTTTATGAACTCCCTGCACAAAAACATTTTGCGATGCATAGAGAGTGCTGGATTCTTGATACGTAATATATAACAAATACCACAAGCAATAGTATCTGATACAGATGCCAAGATCTTAATGCCTTTGATGATAGAAAAGGGCAGCCCAGAGGGGTGACTACCAGGTATATGAATAACTGAGTTTAAGATATCAGTGAGGACTGCATAGAGGTTTATGCACATAATGATGCATTTGTTAGGAGCAAAATATAGAGCACTTATGGCATCTAGATAATCTCTGGGGAGTACTTGAGAAGATAATAGTTAGTAATAACAGAAGAAAAACTAGGTCAGGAGAGCAAAATAATAAACCTTTTGATAGGAGGTGACAAAGTTGGACTGACG
>VZTQ01013047.1:0-11033 GCA_013400755.1 Pelecanoides urinatrix
TGAGTTGTTGACTGCAATGCAGGGGTGCAGGTTATGTGGGTACACCTGAACTTACCCTCCACCACGTCGCACAGGTACCCCTGGCAGCTGAGCTCTGCAGAAACACTGAGCTCAGGACAGACTAAAGGCTGGTGACATCTTCAGCAGTTCAGTGGGATTTTTTTGCAACTTTCCACTGCCATCCATAGTGCTGCAATTGTACAGCTAACACCCAACCTGGGGAGCTTAGAGCTAGCTCTGCTATGTAGACTTATCTTTTGGAGTTTAACTTTTATTTATGATCTGTGGCAACGTGTTGTATGACCCCCGAGCCTTCTTTTCGCATTAAAATTGTATTTCCTTCACTTTCCAGCACGTTGAAGTAGTGCAGCTCTGCTGGGGTGAGAGTGTGGAAGGTTTTTAAGCCAGTGCGTGTGTGTTACACTGCTATTCCTGCAGTGCTAACAAAACCGGAACCCTCCCCAGATAGCTGCCCAAGTATGAAACTGCAAAAAAGGGGAGGACGTAGCTGTTTCTTAGCATCCCAAGTCTTAAAGGGAGTTAACCTTTGATCCTCATTGCAGCAGTTACTGCAGTATGTACAGCCTCTATGTGTTGGCACATTTACCCAAACAGGGAGCTAAGTAGTAACTCTGGCTCAGTCTTAACCAAAGTAACCACTTTTTATAAGCTGTCTGCACTGTGTATTTCTGTGTAAACCAGTGCGGTGTCCAGGAGAGCTGGACTTCAATGGGATTTTCATCCAAGTGATTGCATGAGGGGAGGGGTGCCAATTTTCCTGTTTGCCTGTCAGGACCTTCAGTGAGCGGTTTCCCCATGCAGTGATACCAGGGGATGATGGTACCTGTGCTAGGGCTTGTATTACCACCATCTGGGCTTCTGTCACTAACACGTTTGCTTTCTAATTCCTGCCTACTTTATACTCCCATTGCTTCCCCTCCACAAATTTCCTGCCAAATCCAAGAGTCTTGATCATTAGAAGTAAACTCCACTCTACACATTGGATGAGATCCCTTCCCTGGTATCTTAAGATAGTGCTGTGCATCTCAGCAGTCTTCAAAGTGTTTTAGAGATCGTGCACACTGACCTGCATTAACAAGCCATTAGGAAGTGGAGCAAGACTAAGAGGAAAAGAAGGAAAATCTGGAAAAGCCTTACCTAATATCACAATTCCATATATTTTCTAGAAGCTGCTGACAGCCTTATATTTTTCATTTGGGGTGAGGGCATACAGCATAAGGAAGTCTAATAAAAGCAGGAATATAGCCTTGATTTGCTAATTTAAATTTTTCTACTTTGCAGTGAAGGCTGGGATCCTGTGTCTTTGTTTTGCAAGTAAACAGCAGCTTATCCTTCTCAAACTTACCGTTTGTTCTTTTGGAGGATGGAAGTAATTTTCAGAGAATTTACAAGAGAAACCTATTCATTAGCTTATAAGTTAAAATTAATTAAAAATTGGATTCTTTAAGAAATGTAACATCTGTGCTCACATTCTCTTCATCCAAATGATGTCAATAAGAGAATAGCTCAGACTTCAAACTTTCTGCATAGTTGCAGTTAATTGAATTCTTATGCCTGGGCTATCCTTGAAGAAATTAGGAAGTAATTAAGCTGTGCTATTAACAATTGTATCTAATTGATCTGATGATATAGCCAACAAACAGAGCAAGGTCAACAGCTTATTCAGCTCTTAAGCTTGATGTGAGTCCCCTCCTCTGTCATGAATTTTCTTGCTGGAGTTCCACTGGCTGTACTGGGATTTATGTCACTTTCTTTGGGCCAAATCTACCTTCTACCATATGAAGTCCACCACTGCATGGCAGGCTGGGCATCTGTGCTTGGGAGACTTTGTATGGCCTTGCACCTCACACCTCTAGACAGCATTGCAGCAGCTTCTCAACTCCACCCACAGCAGGGTATCCCACAGCCCCTTTGGGTGGCCCTGAACCAGGTCTCTACTTGTAGAGCTAAACCAAGTACGTGACTCTCAATGCAAAAACCAACTGTATGAGTGGAAAGGGCTGTCCCAGACCTTCGCCTGCCACTAACCCACATTACCCAGTCACTAAAAAGGCAGTCAAAAAATAAAGGCTAAACTCAGCCGTAAGGTTTGGCTGCTAGCATGGCTGTAGCTCCGAGCAACAGTTACAAATCCAGTTTAACAGGCCAGTGCTCTGACTCTTTGCATTGATCCAGCACACCAGTGGATTTGTTCTTAAAGAATGAAGTCAAAACTCCCTTTGGCTTTGCCAGGGTCTGGCTTTCACCCTGCAGAGCTACAAATCAATAGAAGCATTGGAAGACAGAACTCACTGTAAATGCCTCTGAAGGGGGAGGTATGGAAAATGCAATTACCCAGTGAAGGAAATAACAGGACAAGCTTTTTTTTTTTTCTTTTCCTCTCCTGGTGGAGGGTAGTATCCCAGGAATAGACATGAAAAAGCATTTGGAGCATTTTATAATTCTTCCAAACTGAAGTAGTAAGAATTCAGAAATTTTCTTACAGACAGAATTGCAGAGATGCAAATGTGTGACACCTTACTATTTTTCACTCTGTTCAGCAATGCCATCATTAGAAAAAAAGACATATCTGTAAAAGCTGTCATAATGTGGGATTAGAAGAACATGACCTAGTTACTTCATGGTGTCACCGACAACCAAGCATCAGTGTTAGTAGCGTTAGTAGTGGGTATGGCACAATAGTTGTCTTCAGGTGCCTTAAAAATGAATTGCTGCTAGGATTATGATGAAAACCCTTTAAGAATATTAACATTAAGTTTCTGGTATATATTCTTAACCTTGAACGTAATTTTAATAGGGAGCTTGGTTTCTTGGATGCTGTTCTGTTTTGCCTTTGTACGCATGTTGCAGTGAGCTGCTTTGGTGTTGCTGTTCTTCTCCCAGAGGTAGCTCCACTTTGGTCCCTCTGGAAAAGGAAAGAGCCTGGGATGTGGTTTTCTGTACATACGTAGCTCAGTTCCTGTGTTTTAAATGCAGCTACCTCTGGGGTTAAACACGACAGCTTTTTAACAACTTTCAGTAGTGAAGGATAGCTCCTGCAAGTCAAACTGATTGAGGGCTATCTGACAAGGGGAAGGGGGAAGCAAACACCATGAATTATAGATAGCAATCTGTCTATTTTACCATTACACATCCACAGTTGGAGCAGATTCATTCCTCTTGCACCTCCCATTGTGCAGCCATCCCCATTGTACATTCATTTCCATTTTTTATCCTTCTGTGTATTGTACAGTCAGACCCTGTCTCAACTGTACATTCAGGCTCCGTTTGCAGGAGATCCATCCATGGGCTCAGCTGTTTCACAAACAGATCTAATAGCTGTAGTGTGCTCAGATGAGCATGATGGGTAATAGCAGAGCAGATTGAACTATATTGTCCCAGGAGTTCATATATTTTTATACACTCGTAGGGTACACATCATCTTGCTATGACAATGAGACTAAGTCAAGCATCTCGGGAATGCAATAAAACAGATTACAATACCGTTCTTTCACTCATTTTCAGTACACTTCCCCTCCCACTTTCTTTTAACGACGTTAATCAATGCCAGGCTACTTTACACCTAATTCCCAAATGGTGGCTTGCTCTGCGCTCTCCCCTTGCCCCCCCACCTCCACACAGACATTTAGCTCTTATCCTTCCTGAAACAGGCTTCCATGGAGATAAAACTAGGAATTTGTTAAATATCAAAGAAAGTTAAGGACATGAATTTCAGCAGAAAAACTCCCAGCAATTCAGACTTAAAAATGGCAAGGTTAATATTTTTTTCCGTCCCCAAGCCATGTCACATTATTAAGTGAAATAAAGCTGACAAAGGATGTCATATTCAAATAGTCAGCTTTCTCATTTACCGCATTATTTTTACCATACACCTTTCTTGTGCAGCCATGCTAGGCAATTAAGAGCCCAATTCTCCCCCCAGACACAGGTGAGGGGCTCCCCAGCATCTCGGTATGAGCTATGGATGTTCCTCCAGAGAGTGAAGATGTGACCCCAGGTGGGTGAATCACAGACTTAGCCAAAAGCTGGAGAAGAGCACTTGTGTCCTCTCCCCAGTCTGTGCCCACTTAACCAAGTGACACCTGCATTCATCTCTTGTCATCTGATGCTTTGTGCAGCTTGTCCGCTTCCAGTTTGGGCAGAGTAATACTCAGTTCTCATGTGCATCAAGCAGGTAAATTGGCCCATGCTTTTCTTTGTTGGTTCCCACTGTAGTATTCCTGCTCCCAAACATTTAGAATCAGGAGTCAAGCTTTACGGAAGCACAAAAGCTGCTTAAAATCTTGAAGTGTTTTTTAACAGACACATATGGCATTCTTTGCATTTGCATCATGCCTTGCCTTATCTGTTAATTTTTTTCTTTCCTCCAAGAGCTGAGGAATGGGGGCAGAGGGAGGTCCAGTGATTATGACTCTTTGAAACTTACTGTAAAAATAAGATTATAATGTTCACTTCATTACAGGATTGCAGGTGCTAGTTTTAAAAAATTTCAATAAAAGTGATAAAATTTATGACAAGGTAAAATTTACTACTGCAAGCAACACAGTGTACAATGGCAAAAGTCAATGAAAAGCTAAAATCCTTTGTTCACGCAGGGAACAAACTCTCCAGGACTACAGACCTGCAAGAGCAGGACAGACAAACTTTTGTCCAGAACAACACAGATATAGCTGATCCTGTCTTCTCACGAGAAAAATGAGCTCTTTCTAGGTGCCTTCTAGCCCCCAACAGTTGTGACAGTCTGTGCGCTCAATTCCACTTTGCATTCAGATAGTCTTTCCCACCTTGAAACATCCCACTGAGTGCAGCAAACCATATATAAGGAAACACATCTTCCCAACACTGTCATCCGCCCGTCCCGAGGTAGCCACAAGCATCTATCTTAATGACCCGCAACACCACCAGACAACAAATATCAGAGAGAGTCTGAGATGATGGGCTGGTGTAAAATGAGGCAGAGCAGGCTCTGTATAGATTTACACCAGTGGAAAGTCGGGATCAGGGACAGAAAATCATTACTACGTGCGATGGAAAGTAAATGTGTACCTTGGAAGGCCAAATACTGGATTGGAATTGGAGATTAATTGTAACATAGATGGAGCTTTAGAAAATGTAGTGTAATGTACAATCACCCTTAATGATATTGACTCCTCTCACAAGGGTGCTGTGAAGCTTTGTGCGGCCCTATCAGTGAGACATTCACAGAGGCTCCGCAAGCAGGAGCCGTAGGAGTGCAACTCAGAAAGGACACTGCCTTCATCTTAATGTCCCTGGTAATAAAGAAAAAGAGAGAAGACGACAAATCTGGGAATGATGGAGAAATAGGCTGGTTTGACAAATTGGCTGTGATTTCCTCTCTTTCTTTTCTACCCTCTCTCTGCTCCACCACTCATTTGACCCAACAGGACAAACACAGAAGTATCAATTCCCCTGTTACATCTGTCTTTTCCTCCCTTTATTGAAAAGAGGTTGTTGTGTTCAGGGTAAAACATATGTAAAATAGACACCAGCTAGGAATTAAAGCATATCCAGATTTAGAAGGATTCAGGGTCAAAGCTGAACTTAACATATATACTCCTGAGAAGGACACCGCATCGCCAGAATCTTATAAGTTGGGCTCCAAAGTGACAGAAACTTCCCAACATCATGATGGCAATCAGATGAGGTTAGCACTTTTTGTGAGATTTTGGCCTGATACAGGGCAAGTGGATACAAATCAACACACCATTGCTCCTTTGTGTGTCTCTGATTCAGGCCACATATTTTTAACACTCACAATGGTCCTGGAGTGCTTCTTTATCCCAACAACGAGGGTGAGTCACTTTGAGATATATAAATACAAATACTTTTCAGTCTCACTTCCCTCTCCTTTCCCTCCCTTTAGTGAACCCTCCCCACATGTTATTATAGTTTATTTTATTATCAATAAGAGATACATTGGAGTTCTGGAAAAAAGATCTTGATTCATTTAGTGGTAAATTCAGTGTACGCTCAAGAAGACCTGCATTTCCTAATCCCTTGTGCCTCACTCAGCTAAGCCAGTCCTGAATCCCAGCCCCTGGTCAGAGCTGCCTTAATCACACTGTACGCACCAGATTTATGACCCCAGTTCTGTACCTCACCAGCTTCCCTGCAATCAGGCAAAGTCTATCTTGCCGACACCGAGGTATTGAGGCTTTTTGTATCTACTGGTCATGGATTTCCATTTGGTCTGACGTGCCTAAGATGGATGTGCTGGCTGCACTGCTTCAATACTGTCCTCTGATTGTTAATGTTTCAGTTCCAACACAGCAGCACTGGTTATGCTTATTTTTCTTTTTTTTCTTTTTTTTTTTTTTTTTTTGTAAGACCGTCTGACTTTGTTTGCTAAATCAGATGTGACAGGCAGGGATTGCATCACGGTTTTACAACCACTCGTTCACTCACTCGCTGTGCTGCTGAACGTTTAGTTAGGCTGGAGCAGAGGCAGCGCTGAATATATCTAAGTCCCACAATTCTTCTAAGCAAAGAACCTGGCTCTTTTCAAACCAATTTCCAGGCATCCAGTAAGAAATTACATAGCGCATGTTGGCTGGGTTTTGGGAAGGAGGGAAGATAGAGGAAAGAAATAAGAAAATGAGCTGTAAGACACAGAAGAGTCACAGAGAGCTGTTAGTGGGACTGAGGAAGATACTGTTATCTTTAAACTTTCATGTCTCGCTGTCCTGTTATCATTACCACACGATGCAATCTTAAAACATATATCTACACTAGTAAATTAAACCAGCCAAGGCCTATTTTCTGACCCAAGGAACAAGTGACACAGAACAGCTTTTATCCACCTACCTAAAATCTCTTCCACCCAGAACAGGATGAGTGAATCTAAATTTCTTCCTGGAAAGGATGCCTGGCCCATAACAATCTGTATGGCCACGGCACAGTGCCTGGGTCCGTGTCTTGACTTGGTTTAGCTGACAGGTATAAACAAAGCCACAGTGTTAAGCCTTTGTCCCCATTTCAAAATTTGGGGAAGGAGGAAAAGCCCATCCAACCATCTTTCATACCTGCAAACTTCTCTCCAGCTTATACTCCAGTACCCAGATGTGAATTGTCCTGGTTTCGGCTGGGATAGAGTTAAATTTCTTCCTAGTGCTGTGTTTTGGATTTAGTGTGAGGAGAATGTTGATAACACACCGATGTTTTTAGTTGTTTTTAAGTACCCTGTCCTGTCAAGGACATTCAGCTTCCATACTACCAAGCAGAGGCTGGGAGGGAATACAGCCAGGACAGCTGNTCCTTCCCACCAGGGGGGCGAGGGGGAGTGAGTGAGCGGCTGTGTGGTATTTGGCTGCCTGCCGGGTTAAAACATGACAATATTCAAGGAAAACCCAAACTTCAGAAGAAGACAGTTCCAAGAGGATGAGATTGTCATGAAGGAAAGGATTTGTGTTGTGCTTGAATCCTGATTATTAAAAGCAGTGAGGACCCTAAGTCATATCCAGATACAGATTTGAAGTCCCTACATATGGGTTTCCTGGGCTTTATGTTTTTTCCTGTTATAAAGAACTGAGAGCAGAATGGGACTGCAGCCCAGAAATATGCATATCTAGTGAAGATTAGAGATGTTTGAGCCTGAAAAACAGCTCCAAATTCATCTTTTATCGAGATCACCCTGCATAAAAAAAACACTGTATGTGAATATCAGGCTACGTCTTGCTCCTGGGCAGAAGAGTGTTAGAAAAAGGGCAGATACCCGCAAATCTGTCAATGGGCAGAAAAGAATGAGTGGTAGTGAGGGGCAGAGGTAACTGTAAATTCAGAACAAGGGAAAACATTATTATGGTAAAAGCAATTCAGGCAATGGAGTGAAGTGCGTGGGAATGGGGGAACCTCTTAGTAGCAGTGCTGCTCAAGGTTGGACAAGACACTAGTTTATCAGTGGGGACTGGTCATGTCAATATAAATCTTGCCACTGCAGAGAAGTGAGGTGCTCTGCTACCGCCTAACCCTGCAAGTCCTGAACTTTGCCTAAGCCCTTCCCAGGTGCTGGATCTTTGCATCTTTGTGAAGCTGTCCATTTCCAAAAAAGTGCAGAATTTACTACAGGGAGAAAAAAATGGAGCCCGAGTGCCATTAATAGGATCTATGGCAGCATTCTATAATACATCAGTCCTACTTATAACATAATAGCCGTATAACTCATACAAGGCTCTGGCTCATGTGAGGCATGGAGGTCTACATTACACAGGGGAGGAATAAGCAACACAGTCACATATCCTGTAGCTGGGTAAGATTACAACACAAGCAGCAAGCTTTCCAGGCCTTAAATGCTGGAGGAAAGAACAAGGCATAAGAACAGTTCGATCTCTGGTTTTCATGAAAGCTAGAGCATTTTCTTTGCAGAACTGCAGCAATTCTCTGCAAAGCTCTGTTTGTGTGTGTGTGTGATCAGCAATAATTTATAGTTGCCTTAGCAGTGCAGGCAAGGAATGAATCAGTGATGGGAATTAAATTTGCTTTTTTCTTCTTTCAAGAGGTGATGCCATCAGTGAATGGAGAGGTGAAATGAGACATATTCTCAGATGTGGTAAATTGCTACAGCTCAGCTGAAGTTGAGAGACCTCTGTTCCTTTATACCAGCTGAGGATATATTAAAAAATAAAAATATGAGGAAAACTTTATTGTTACAGACCAGGTTTCTTTAAGGAAATAGAGAGCTCTGAACTTGCAGTATGACAGGATTAGGCATAGCGGGGTGACCAACTTCAGATCAGCCACAAACATGTACAGTCTGAATCCAGTCCTTGATTTTTTTTTTCTTTAAGACCTGAATTCAAAGCTTTGGGCTTCCACTACAGCAGGTGATGAACGTTACAAGTATCTACAAGTGAACCTTTAAAGGCTTGAGCCTTTCAGAGAAAGCAACCTTTGCCGTGGAGACTCAGTATCAGACCTCAATAATTCATGCATTTTAAGCCCAGAAGAGACTGGTGTGACAATCTAAGCTAGCCTGATACATAAAACAGACCTTCAGACTTCTCTGAATTATTTCCCATTTCAAGTCCAAGAGCTATTGCCGAAGTAAAATATATATTTTAGAAAAACATCCGATCCCATTTTAAAGGATCTAGTGACAGGTTATCTTCTATAGTCCTTGGTAAAGACTTCTAATAGTGAATTACTCTTAAAAAGGGGCACCTTTTTTCCTCTTTGCATGTCAGGCTTCATCTTCTAGGATTTGATTCTTTCTACATCCCCATCTGCTAAAAAAAAAAAAGCTCTGTATTCTCACATTTCTGTTCCACAGAAAATGATTAAATCAACTCTTAATTTTCTCTTTGAGGAGCTAACTGGTGCCTTTAGTCTCTCGTGATAAAACTGGCATATGACAGATGTATGTAAAACTGAGTATTTCGGGGAAGACAAACAGAGAATAGTCATTCACTGCTTCTCCCAGTGTAACAACTGGGGGCCATCAAAAAAAATTGTCGGGCTGCACACTTAAAATGCATCCAGGGAAGTTCATTTTTAATGGCACCCAGTCAGGTGGTGAAACTCCTTTCTGCAGAACATATAAATAGGCCCAAAAAGTCATTAGATGTGTTCTCCTTGCCCTGTTTTCTTCCCTTTCCCCAAGTACCTGTTCCTGCCAGTCCCATGTCAGTGTTACATGTGCCTCCATCTATCTGTAGGTCAGGTCGAAGCTTCAAATTGGGAAATGCTTCAATGATAGATAATGAAGAAAAGGGTATGTGTCTTTAACAGGATTAGTTCTAGTATTTACCAAACATTCAAGGTAGCACAAATAGCAATGAGGAGGCTCCTTTCCATGCTGAAAATTTCATGGCTCAGGTCCAGCCCCCAAGATCTGAGTAGAGGCCACAGCTTCAGTGGGAAGTTTGAGGTCCTGAGTAAGAGGTGAGAATTACCTGCTTTCGTGGACGTGAGCTACAGAGCCTATGCAAAAAGATAGCGTTCATGGATTGTCTTCTGCAACATGGGGCTTCCCCTGAGTGTCCTCACTGGCAGCCTGGATCTGTGCCTGTGGAAGCAGGTGTGAATACACCTGCATTGCAGCTGGCCAGAGTGAACATGCACAAGAGAAGAATTAGTGGTGGCTTAGCGCAACAAAGGTTAAAAACTAGAAAGCCTACCCTGGAATTAAGCCATAAGGTCTGCCTGGACAGGGAGAGGAAGAAGGGGGGTATGGATAATTGCACCCATAGGGCAATTAGAGTTACAAGGAGCAGTGGAGCTCCTCTTCAGTCCCAAGAGTGTGATTAATTGGCAATAACAACCCCCCTGGAGTTGCCTTATTGCTATTATGAAACCCAGTCTTTATTTTTTATTTTATTATTTTTTATTTAAAAATGAAATATTTAAGTGCATGACTTTGATTGCCAGGATCTGCTAGTTAGTGCCAGCTTCAGCCACAAGGTGCCAAGATTAAAGATTCATCAAAGGCAAAGGATTAACCCACCCTGCTGGAATGCCAGGTAGCTGGTCGGGGAGAGGATGCTGCACTAAAGGCCTGATCAAGTCCCTCTTTGCTTAGCTTGTTCTCTAGGGCTGTGGATTTGGTGTCTCCCCCTTCGCTCCCCCACTGCTTAGCTCATTTACCCTTCTATACCTGTAATTTGCCTACGAGGAAGAGGCTGACGCCAACATTAAAAAATACAAATACTCTGCTAGCGTGGAGTGTTCTCCTCTTAAAGAGAGATGGTTGCAAAAATGACATCTCCAATGTCTAGGGTTGGGGACACAACCTCCTCTGTCTTGTTGTGTCTTATGGAGAATGGTCTCAGATGCCACCTCATGCACAGACCACACAGGTCCAGGTTTCCAAAGGGAAAGAGGGTCCTAATGAGGACCATAGATGCCTGGTGGTCTTTTCAAAAGCAGACAAAAAGGAGAAAGCAGAAACCCCATCATCCTTCTTTAGGCAGGATTGCCATACATCTACATTTTCCCTTAAAAATCTCCTTTGTTTCTGTGTGGAAATAGAATTTGAGGCTGCTGGACATTTGTCTGAG
>VZTQ01013055.1:9035-20038 GCA_013400755.1 Pelecanoides urinatrix
GAAGAAAAATGCCAGCTATATTATTTTTCTAATATACATCTTTTGCAAAAAACGGGTGATGGTGAAGTTTTCAGAGATGGTCCTTAAAAACTCAGCATGTTTTCTCTGTATATGTGTGCATAAATGTACATTTTAACAGTAGAAGGAAAGAAAAGCGTACATCTTTTCAGTCAACAGAGGAGAAAAAGAGTTTAAAAACAGCCAGAATCTGACATGACAATGCAGAGGTAACTGAAAACAGCATTTCCCCCTCTTCAAACAACAAGTGTTGCAAAACAGCTGCCCAAAATTCCAGATGTTCCAGTCCCTCCCTCACCAGCTTCAATGAAACATGACATGTAAACAATACAGTACACTCTCTACAGAAATAAAATAGATGAGGAATGTCCAAGTGTGTGGCTGAAGAGCTTTGTGAGGGCATGAGAGGGATGGATGGGAACACCCTCGCCAAAGTTTCCATTCCTTTCCCCTTTTCTCCCTCTCCATCTGCCAATTTGTATTTCATAACATGATGAGTTACAGAAGGTTGTGAACCAGCACGGCGTGGCCTTACCTCATACCCCTTTGAGAAGGCTGAATACAAAGGCTCTGTGCCTAATTCCCCAAGTACCGCATGGGTCATAACCTGTTATTGTTGTTTGGTTGTAGTGGTGCCAGAACAGATATTTTCCTTGTCTGGATTCCAGTAATATATCTCACAGCTTGCTTTTTTTTTTTTTTCATTACTTGGCTAGTCTGTCTTCTCAGCTTACATTTTCCCCAGTACTGTCGGTCGCTCCGTTGGCTACTAGACTGTTGAAATCTGTTGCAGTCATTCCCCTCATGATGATGGAGAATATAACTCTGTGGCTGGGGAATTACTGTATGTGAATAGTAGAGGGAAAGAATTACACATGCTTTGTGCAAAGCTGACCGTTGGCTCACACACTGTTGCTATTTCTCCAGAACTTTCCCCTTGCTGTCCCTGCACAATCCTGGGGGAAAAAGCAAAACAAAACAAAACAAAACAAAACAAAAAAACAGAAAAAAGAAAAGAGAGTTTTCCAGGATTCTTTCCTGGTGAAATCGCCCTGAGTCTAAATGGAAAAGTGGGAGGGTCGGAGAGCAACTCCATGCATGGACTGATCAGATGTGAGGGCTTGACCCTGCTTTGTTGCTGTGGCAGACCTAAACCCATTCTGGTCCTTCTCACAGTCCGGATTTGTTTCTGTAGAGAAACTGAAAAAGAGTAAATGGTAGTACATTTTTTCCAGGTGATTACACACATATTAACTCACCTTGTATGATATTCAATGCATGTTGCTAGAAAGAGATGTGGCAAAAGGATATGAAACCTTGCAAGAAAACAGACGTCTTATGCACAAATAGTCACTTTCTCTTAATACTTAGATATTCCCCTCTTTTTGTGCTATGGGTTAGGACCACTAGGTATTTGCGTATGATCCCAAACAATATTAATCTGGAAGAAAATGAGGAAAAGACTGAGTCCCTTTAAAAAAAGCTGTTCTTTAGTGATGTTATTGACTCTTTTAGATGAGTGGAATTCAGTTGCAGAGTGTAAGAAAAGTTTACAATGTCTGAGTTTGGTCAAGACTTACCAGATGCATAGAACTCATTCCAGTCCTCTCTGCAGATGTAAACTGCACCCCAATTGTAGGTATGGCATGAAACACAAGAGATTATCTGCTTCATGTCTCTTCAACGAGACAAAAGTGAAGTCATGTCTTGAAATACAGCTTGATTTCATTTTTAAACATGGCCTTTGCTTTTTGGGACAGCAGATGAATTTTCCAGTAGTTGATCATAGATCTTACAATTTGTAATTTGTTTCTTTATGTCTCACCTACTGGAGTCAACCAAGTGAAAGAGAAACTCAGCTTCATTGACTTAACACTCCCCACAAATACTTAAAATGTTTTACCTGTGGACAAGATATTGAACAATGAGACAGATATACCATAGGGATTCGGTGTCGACACTATTTTTTAAAGTATTCGTGATTGTTTCAGCCAGCTTCTTCATATCCTGGAGTCTTAAGAGGTGACATGTCAGGCTGGAAGTCCAGCAGAGCCTGCATGCAGTGCCAGCCCTATCAGCCCTCAGGTATAAGAGAAGAGCAGGTCTAAATGAAAGTAGCTGTTCATTAACAACCTTGGGGAGCTCCAAGGGAGACAAGAGCAGTGGGTTTGGGAATGCAGAGGGGAGAATTGTGCCACTCGGCTTCCTGAAGGAGTCAGGGGAAGGAAGAAGAAGAGAAGAGGTCATGGGGAGAGTGACACCATTGCTTATCCCCCCCTCAGAGCAGCATCATGTTTGTAGATAATACCTTTGTACAGCAGCCTATCTGTGCACTCACGTCTAGGAGACAAGTTCAAACACAATTCAAATTCTCAAAAGAAAACATAATAATTCAGCCTATATAGTTATAGTATTATGAACTGAGTGGCTAATGGAACAGCTTAGGACTGCCTGCCTGCATATTTTCTTCTGTCTTAATTTGAAGATAGAGATCTCACTTGAGAAAACAAAATTTAAGAGATTTTACCAGTGCCTGAAAATAACATTATTTATGGCTAAGAATGATTTACATTGATGTGAGAGACATAGTGTTGAAGATTTTGGCCTAGATATTAATTTCTGGGAAAGCTGGAAAAATAAAGAGGCCAACCAGTATCATGTCCAATTCTTCTTATAAATTATTTTTGAGATGCTTAAGCCAAGATCTGAAAGGTACTGTACAGACAAAAAGCTCCTGTCCAGGAAAGTTAGAAGTCTAGATAAACAGGACATACAGTCAGCTGTAGATGCCCATGGAGAAGCAATTTGCTTAAGAATAAAATAGATCAGTAGTAAAGCTCAGAGGAGAAAATCAGGTATCCTAACTGCCTTAGGTAAAACATAACACTGACTCCCCTGCTCCAGGGTCAAAACCCCATAATTTCATCTTGCCTTTGTCACATTGTTGGAAAACTCTAGAAGGGGATGTTGATCATTTGGAAACAGTTTGAAGGAGGCCAAAGAGAACAAACTGGAAAATGTAGCTGATGAGAGAGAGCTACACAAATAGGAGTTATTTAGTCTGCAAGATGGATAGTAAAGGGGGAATAGAGTAATACTCTAATGTATGAAAGCCTGCTGCAAAAGGAGGGTAATTATCTACAGTCCCTTCTGCTACAGATGTTGAGAAGAAGTAGGAGGAAGTAAGACTTAGATTCAGAATGAGAAAGGACATTCTCGTGGTAAGGATGGAGAATGGATCTAGGGACTGACTGAACTGGGACTCACCCTATCTCTACGCACTGGAAATATTTAAAAATTCCTTAGGCTGCCAGGAATGATGGGAATCATTGGTCTTTCCTTGAGACAGCTCTATACATTAGATGACTGCTTAAGGTCCCGTCCATCTCATCATCTATGTACTGAAACCCTCAGCAAGAACAGTTTTGTCTGTTGCATTTTAAAAGTCTTTGAGATTCCTAGATAGAATATGCTCTAGAGTAACAACATGGTAGTGATTATTACTGTATATCTGTGCATATGTATATGTATGAGCAGGAGATGGGAAAGTGAACTCTTCTAGTGACAGTTTGACAACCAAGGAACTGATCTCATCATCTTTCCCTGTTGCTTGTCTGTGAAAGTCACTTGGTGTCACACCTGACAGTATTTAGAGGGGAATAAAGAGGGTGAGAATGCAGCATTATTCCTAGGCACACAGGCAGGGGTTACCTCATGCACAGCTAACGCGGGCATCCAACATACCTCCCTATTTCATGATCCAGGGAGATGATGGTCAGCAGGGTACAGCTAGCAGACCTGGGACCATCTTGCAGCACCTTAAAATTTCTTTGCAGTATATGAAACTTTGGTGCTTGATACCAATATATTTTCCCCGTTGGGTAATTCTTTCCTTCATGTGTAGGATGTCAATGGCCAGCGTTTCCTCCCGCCTTCCTCTCGACATTGCTATGTTTCCCCCCGCTGCAAAGGCATTCTGTAACTTTTGTTTCATTTCTGCTTGTGTATTTGGCTTCAAGTGTCAACAAAAGCTAAGCAGGAGTTCAGGCCTGCTGTTTCAGTTGGCTTGTTGGTGCTCATTCATAACAATCAGTCTGCCTGGATTATGTCTTTTGGTCCCTGGCCACCCCATTTGATGCAGGCAGGCTTTCTGCTCTGCATTGAAGAGGAGGAATTGCAAGGGTTTCTCTGCTTTTTCCAGGAGGGAGGATCGGAAGAACAAGATCGTCCTTCCAGTCAGTACTCTTTATTTCCTCATTTCTGTGGCTGGGTGACAGCTTTTATCTTTAACTCCTCAAGTTGCATAGGACTGAAGAGATACAGCTTCATCTCAGTTTCCGTACCTTCTTTTACCAAGGGGTCAGGGGCCTGGGAGAAATCAAAGGCTAATAGCAGGAACATTTTCAAAGCATCACACACATTAGGGACAGCTGGTGAAGTACAAGAGGCAAACAGGGGAAGGCAATGTTTAGTGAAGGATTCTATCCCATTACTAAAAAATAAATACGGTTTATTCCTGCGCTATGGAACATACTCATTAAAACAGATTCATTATTCCTTATGGACAGATACTCTGCCTTGCTCTATTAACTTAAGTGGAGTTACACTGATTTATGCTCATAGGAGGTTTGCCCCACAAATTATAAGAATGATCGGGTAATACCATCTCATTGTACTCCTTGTATTCATAGAGTGTAAGATTGCAGCCAGATGTCCAGACACAGAAGACTTCATGATGAAAAAGACATTTCAATGTGTAGATGAACTGAACTCGAGCTTCACAGCAAGTATTATACTAAATAAGAGGAATGTTGCTGCAGGTGTCTAGAACAAAGAATAAATAAAAGTTTCCACTCCATGTTGTGTGGACTAAAGCTTGTGAAATATTACACCATTAGGGAGAGATTTGCCTGCTTTGATTCATTAATTTCCCTTTAAGGCGCTTCATTTCCCCTCCCAATCATCTGTCAGTTATTTTTTTGCCACAACACCCCTTGAAGTGTGGAAGTGCTTCAGCTCCAGGTCTGGCTCTTGCCCTCTCTTCACCTCTGTCTGTGACCTTAGGACTTCAACACTATTTTCTTTCCTGAGTCAGGAAGAAGGGGGCAGCTGGCTAGGACCTTGCACTCATCACTGTTTTTCCACCTACAATATGTTTGCTTTTCTTTTCCAGCTGCAGTTTTATCTTGACCCCTTCAGTCACTCATTCCTTGGCATGTATATTGTGGGCTCAATTCTGCACTTACTTAGCATGTGCACAACATCATTGCCTTCAGAGGGGTTTATGGTTTTAACGAAGAAGACAGCTTGATTTGGTTCTCGTGCTTGCGGACACACGTTCTACCAACCTCAGTAGGAGTGAGTTGCCACAGATCATGAAAATCCTGTAGAAATGTAAGAAGTTTGCTGATGTCACGTTAAAATGATTAAAAAAGAAAGAGGAAAAAAAACAAAAAAACAGACTGGACAAATCTATCAGCGTGGTTGCTGGAAGGGAGAAGTGAGGGGTGAACAGCTGCAATCCCCTTCCTTTGCATCGTAAGCAGGCTGTGACAGTATAATTCTTTTATCACTTTTTTTATTGTATACCTTTTTCCTCATCTTCCTGAAGGTAGATTTAGATTCCTGGCTGGCAAGACAACGATTAGGCTGGATGAAATCTAGGTGTGATACATGGATAATGCAAAGGCTTTCTAAAATGAAGAAGAAGATCCTGCTGTGTGTTGGATTGAATTTCTAGTTCAGAGGTAGATTGGGTAAGTGAATAGGAGACTGCCATTCATCAGTTTCCATCTGCAGATATGTAGTTGTAGTTCTGATAATTTAGAAGAATTTCTTCACCAAAGAACACAGAAATATAGGTTAAGATGTCTTGGAATATACTGCAGTTTCAGATAGGTCTCCATCATGGACTGTTGTTTTCGGACACAAGCACTTAAATTCCCGTAGAAGTCCATGCTGCAAGTCGCTACACACTCTGACCTTAGTCCAGTAAAGCACTTAAACATATGCTTAACTCAGATATGTTGATCTTACTATGTTTCCTCGCACGCTTAATATAAAGCACATGCTTAATAGCTTTGCTGGAGTGGGCTCAGGATGCTTTGCAGCTTGCACAATGGGACTCATCACTCTCACAGATAATCATAAGGGTTTGAAAGCCTTCATAAGTTAGCAACTAGTGATTTACTATAACAGCTAATAGCTATTGTTTCTCTTGAAACCAAGGAAAAGAAATCCATTTTTGAACAGAGTCCTCTTTGTAAGGTCACTTCTTTTGGCTCCAGCTTGTCAAAGCATTCACTGTTAGCCTCTGTATAAAAAAGATAACATTAGTCAGTGGCATAGCAGGGCCATGAAACAGACTCTTCATGGACAGCAAACAGGGTCATTTTTACTGTGGGTTGTGTAGGTTGACCTGTCTGTCTTTAATTTACTTTTGGAATTGTCCTGGAACTGCTTTGTGGTTTACAATCCAGTATCCAGATGATATTCCCAGACTTGTAAAAGTTATTAATGTAAAGTTAGCAAGGATCTGTCGGGGAGCCTCACTGAGTCTAACTGAGCTATGTTCCCGAACCTGCCGCTCTCCTGCCTCTGCCCACAAGCGTGCACACACACACACATGCATGATTAGGCATCTCACTACATGAGATTCTTTTTACTTAATAACCGGAAAGGAGATGTGTGCATCTAGCTGGGATCAATACATCTGAACACATTAGCCTTCTGGCACATGTTGTGTGACAGAATCTGATTCTGCCATCGTGGTTGCTCTGCTCCCTAGTCAGATGCATTGCTAAATGAAGAAAGATATGTCGCAGAAATTTCTGGCTAGTCTTAGGGTAAAGTGAGAGTAAGCATTATTTAGTAATATTGAACTGGAGCCCTGGCTTTAATCTTCTGCTAAGCTATCCTTTTTCGATATAACCTAGATTACTTAAAATCTGCATTTCATAATACAGATATGGCTTTGCCATATTTTTTCTGTGATTGAGCTGCTTCTGCCTTCACACCATACCCGCTTACTGCTCTGATTATGCATTACCTGGAATTTTCCAAACCTTATTTGGGTCTTTTTCACGCCATCCGCAAAGTCCTTGGCTCAGCCCCAGAAATCGACATTGACTAGACATGGATTAGTTCAACAGAAATTCTGGATGGCCACGGCAGCTGGAACATATGTGTATTCAACTCTTCATGCATGTATTTTAATTACATTAATATATTTTATATGTATATACATTTGTAGAGAACAAACAGAAGTCATTCTGGATCAGCAAGCCTAGAAGTGGGAAACTGCAATGGCAAGCCCTTATTCCTGCATTTAAAATGCATTTTGAAAACTGAAATCTGCATGCTTTTTAGTTCTGTGTCTGTACCTATGTAAGAACCCATTATTTCATCTTTCTATTAGTTTTTCACCTCATTAGCCATTATTAGAAAGACTCTGCATCAGCTCTCTATACTTTTTCTTAAATTTGCAGTGGGCACGTGTGATGTTGTCCTTAGCATTTGTAGGATTACATGCAATGATGTTTCTCTTTTACCAGCAGTTGATTTTGACTGATGCATGATGCCTTCGCATCCTACATGCAGGGTCTCCCACACTCAGAGCAGAGTGGGGAACAGGCAGAAAGTCTGTTTGCCCCAGTCACTTAGAAAAGTCAGAGACGGTCTGAGCAAAAGACCATGCATGGTTAGTGCCTTTGCCCCTGGTGCCATGGAGCTGCCCCATACTGCTGCACTGGTCAGCAACTTCTGCAGCAGCGGCGGGAAGGTGGAAGAGAGGGATAAAGTCCTCCTGCAAAAAGAGCGGCTTCCTGGCTGCAGGGCTTCGAAGCGTGAAGGACGTGCCCAGCCTGCCATCCTCCAGCACCAGGTGCCAAAAGGCAGCAGTCTGGGAGCAGAAACCCAGATGAGAGCCCGGAAGCCCACCAGTGTGCCAACTCTGGTGTGAATGCAGCTAACCTCCTTGAGCATCAGCTGGCGAGCAGCCGAGCAGGGACAGGGGGATCCGCAGTTCCCAACCCAGTTGCAAAGTGCCCTTTTAGGGATTGGGAGAGCAATCCTGCAAGGGCACATGTCAGCTGTAGCATGGTGAGTATGGGGTCTCCAGTCCCTCTTCCCTACTGCCTGCCATTACTCTGACAGGAAAACTCTGTAAGTAAATGGATATTTGAGGTTCAATCCAACTGTGCTGCCAAGCTGACATACTGGGAAGATTCCTAGGTGCCCCGCAGGGCACCTTGTTGGTGGTCAGTGTGTGCGAGGATGCTCAGCTGTACATACAGACTAAGCATGATGCATCTGGCCTGTGGATGTCAGGAAACTGTTCCAAAATCCTACTAAGCTGAAACTTCTTCACTAAAGTACCCTTCCTGCTCTGACTTAATTTTTATTTTTAAACAACCCCCAACACCAAAGAAAAGAAGTAGTGGGAGTAAAATGTTGAACTAACATTTTATGGTTTTTGTTTTCTGCGCACAAGTAACACGTTTTAAAGCTTTTCCTTTTCTGTGGTGTATTTACAGCTGATGGTTAATGCAGCTTTTTTTAAAAAAAAAACTTTTTTGAACTCACAGGAGGCAACTATTGTTTGGTTTTCTGTTATTAATCTGTTTTGGTCTGGCTTAGCGAGGAGGCTGGCATGCTTTCAAAGACTCTTAACAGGTATTTGACATAAAGTGCTGTCATTTGTGCTTTTCAGTTGTCCTAGTCCACAGAAATAATTAACATTACCTTGTCATCCTTTGGTGCTCAAGACACAGTTTATTAATATCATAATGCAGTGATTCAGTTGGACCCATGAGGTTTTTCTCTTGTTAATGCCGGTGCAGGTGGGGAGTGCAGACAGAGCTAGTACCAGCTCATTAGAAAGACCAGAGGAAATGCCGTTCCCGGACACCTAATCAATGGAAAAACAGGAGCCCTAATAAGCTGGTAATTCACCATGTTAAACAAGGGGATGCAGAAGGGTTTCTGCCAGGAAGAGAGCAAATATTCTGGAGGGTCTCAGTGAGCAATGGAGGGTGGGCTCGTGGGGGAAAGCGTGTGTGCCTCCCTGCCTCCCTCTGCTCGGCCCTTGGAGTCGGGTGGGAAGCTATTGTCGGGGCACTTGGAGCTTGCATCTGGAAGAAACGTTTCAAAGGGTTTATAAATCTTCTGCTCAGCAACAAAAAAAAAAGGGGGGGGGCAGTAGGAGGGAGTGACCGCAGGGGGCCGTGGTGGGGAAGGGTAACACAAAAGAAGACAAGAGGTACTTTGTCTGTGGATGCTCTGCAGGTCCTTGTTTGTGCTGAAGAAGAAAGCTGTACCATGTAGGACATCAGTGAGTGCTTCCATCCCCCTTCATGCAGACGATTTTGAAGCTCATGTATAGTTGCACTGCCAGCGAGGATCCTCCATTCAATACATAACCTGCCAGCTGCCAGCCACATGCTTTCCCTTCAGCTGAGTATTTGTTCATCTGTTTGAAGCTCCCAATGTAGAAGTTTCTGCCTCCTGTGCAGGAAACCTTCCATTCATACTCTGTTCACAGCCCGTGACCAGAAGTTGTTACACAAATGAAGGGATGACAGTGTAGCACCAAATATTTCTCTGTGCTGCAGAACTTGGTGAAGTTACCCAGCACCTTGTGGTGATGTTGAATTCGTACATCCAAATGGGAAGTCATCACTGAATGTACATTATTGACAGGAAGCATTTTGTGCTCTGTTTCTGGTTAGCATATACACTTTGTGCAAGTGTGTATTGGGTTTGCATGGCAAAGTTTTGGTAGTGGGGAGGCTATAGGGGTGGCTTTTGTGAGAAGCTGCTAGAAGCTTCCCCTATGTCTGACAGAGCCGGTTCCGAGACTCCCTCAGAGCACAAACCGAGACTCCCTGGCTCCCATCCATGAGCTGATTCATCAACTGGGGAGCCAAGGAGTGATCAGCAAAACTCACTCACCTTTTAATAGTCCCATATGGCCAGTGCAAAAGTCTGACAGAGTTGGGAAGTTAGCAGTAGACTATTACGGCCTGAACGAAGTGACACCACTACTGAGTGCTGCTGTACCAGATACGTTAGAGCTCCAATAGGAACTGGAGTCAAAGGCAGCCAAGTGGTATGCTACAATTGACATTGCCAATGTGTTTTTTTTTTCAATTCCTTTGTCAGCAGACTGCAGGCCACAGTTTGCTTTCACATGTGTCCAATACACCTGGAATCAACTGCCCCAGGGATGGAAGCACAGCCCTACCATTTCTCATGGACTAATCCAAACTGCAATGGAAAAAAGTGATGCCCCTGAACACATACAATACATTGATGACAGTATCATGTGGGGCAACAAAGCAGAAGTGTTTGAGAAGGGAAAAAGAGTAAATCAGATTCTTCTGAAAGCTGGCTTCACCATAAAAAAAAGCAAGGTCTAGGGACCTGCACAAGAGGTTCAGTTCTTGGGAATAAAATGGCAGGATGGACGCCATCATGTGCCTATGGATGTGGTCAACAAGATAACAACTATGTCTCCACCGGCTAACAAGGAGGAAACACAAGCTTTCTTAGCCCTTGTGGAATTCTGGAGAATGCATATTCCAAGTTATAATCAGTTTGTAAGCCCTCTCTATTGAGTAACCCAAAAGAAGAACTATTCTGAGTAGGGCCTTGAGCAACAACAAGCCTTTGAGCAGATCAAACAGGAAATAGCTCTTGTGGTAGCTCTTGGGCCTGTCTGGACAGGACCAGCTGTGCAAAATGTACTCTACATTGCAGCTGGGGATCATGGTCTCACCTGGATCCACTGGAAGAAAACATCAGGATAAACCTGAGGTCGTCCATTAGGGTTTTGGAGCTGGGGGTATAAAGGATCAGAAGCCCACTACACCCCGACTGAAAAAGAGATACTACCAGCATATAAGGGGGTTCAAGCCACTTCAGAAGTCATTGGTACAGATGCATATCTCCTCTTGATGCCGCAATTGCCCATGCTACACTGGATG
>VZTQ01013056.1:0-54450 GCA_013400755.1 Pelecanoides urinatrix
ATGATTCTATGATTCTATTAATACACGGATATATTTCAAAGTCCATTAAAAGACTCCCATAGCTTCAACTGAAACAACTTAGTGTTCAGTATTTTTGAAAACTGGAAAAAAACTAACGCTTTGCACAATGTTGAGGATAAATTCTGTTAATAATTATCTTGTAAAACAGTCAGCCACATTTTGGCAGTGTATAAAGAGTAGTATTTTAATTTCCTAAGGGTAAATCAGCAAAATTTGTCTTAAATACCTTCATGACTAACCCTTGAAAATTCTACCTTTTCTCAATACTTTGATAATTCTTTCTGAATGTTGGCATTTCTTTAGGAAAATCTACATGTCATTTCGGAGGCAGATGCAGGCTTTTCTCTCTGAGCCTCAAGGCAGGCAGATTCTAGCCAGTTCCCAGACTGGGTAACTGCAGTTAATAGGTCTATAGAACAATGTAGAAAGCCACTCTGTCAGGAGCTGGAGGCTCATAACATTTACTTTAGAGGTGGCAGAGATCTCAATGATTATGATGGCTTGGTCCAGTAATAAAGTCCTTTTGACATTGTTATTTCTATAGTTTTAGTCTGACCCAAACCTCCACCCTCACATAGTTGTTTGCCTTTCTACATACATGCAATCAAATTTTGAGATATCCACTCCCAGCCATGAAAACTGGATGAGATCCTGTTGTTTTTTTTTTTTTTTCTTTTCTGTCTGCAAAAGAGTTTTTCAACAGATCACTGTGTTGTAGTGATTGGAAGCTTTAAATATTTGTTGGGTTTTGTAAAAAAAAATCATTATTTAACAGAAATTTATTTATGCCCTATCAACATTTTAAGAATCCTTATGCACTGATGATGTTACCATGCAAAATAAGTTATTTGAAAAATGGCACACTTGTAGCTGTTTTATTTAAAAAAAAAAAATCACACACACAAAAAAAACCAAAAACCCCAAAACAACCAAAACCAAAACTACATTCACGAGTCATTTCTCCTGAGCAGTTATTCCACAGAACGACGTGGAAAAAACTGCAGACAGATACATTATTCTTTATCATCTCCATGCAATACATTGGGTTAGCAAGAACTTTTTTCTATGTTAATGTCATGTGGCTGAGTGGTAGGCCTTAGGACTTTTCCCTGTGATGTTAGCTGAATAGCTGAGAGGATCAAGCTTGTTCAAGTGAAAAAAGGAAAAAACATTAAGACTTATCTTTTGTTCTCTCAATCTTTCACAATGTTCTGACTGAAGTTAAAGTGTGAAGAACAGACACAGTGAGCATCTGAAGGAGGAGCATCACCAAAAGAAAGAATTACTAAGGATTTTTGAGTCATATTTCATTTCAATGTAACTTTGGTCTCTCCATGTTCCATCTTTTCATCTGTATCAAAAATAAGGAATTCAACCACTCCAAAGGGAGAACAAAACAAAACAAAAACCTTCTCAAAAGCCATCTGTAAAAATAACTGCTGTAATCCAAACTTTTGGTTAGTGTTTGTGTAAGTACATTATGCAGCATATATCAAGCATGCAGAGTTCTAGAAAAGACCCTATAAACTTTAAAGTATCCTTTTATGTCTCTCACAGATTTTAAGAAAATACCTATCATCAGATGGGGTACTTTTCTGGAAACAGTTGTATCCTGCAATATTCCCGTTTGATTTTCTTATAAGGACACTCTGCAGATGTGAAAGATTCTGCTTGTGGAATTATTTCACATAATGTGAAAAGAGAAAGGATAAGATTGCATTGTTATCCAAATAGCTACATACAGTAAACCAATGAACAATAGTGGAGCATGTATATCGGAGAACATAGCTTTTAGCAAAGAATCTATCTACTCATATTGAAGAACTAAAAAAGTATAATTCATGAGTGTACACACACAATGTATTTGTTTATTTAGCACCTGTCAAATGCTAACTTCACTAGCATAGAATCCAAATGACCTCATTATGCATTCTAAATTTTCTCTCCAAACAAGCCCTTTCTTTTATATGTATATAAAAGTGGGTAAATTGACACATTTGCTGTTATGAAGCAAGTGTTAAAAAATGGTAAGACTGTATTGTTTAAGCTAAAAATGGGTAAATTTCATTTTCCTGTTTTTATTTTCATTTACTATATGGCCTCTGTACCTTACTGTAAAGAGCTAACACCATTGATTTTATAACTACTCCTAAATTGACATAGGCATAATTCCAGTCCTGAACATCTGATGTAGACATAAAGTGGATATACAACTTTTCCAAGAATCAGACCAAAGGTTTGTTAAATATGTACACTCCTTGCAAAGGATGAAAATTAGAGGGTACCTTCCAAAATTATTGTCTGCATGAGTAGGACTAAATTTAGCTTTAAGCTGATGAGACGTATAAAATAGAGAAACTAATATTAACTCTAATAATGCCATAACAGTGGAATTAAAAACTGAACCCTTGATGCACCAAAGAGAGCTGTTATTTGTGCCACAGAAGAGTTCACGGACTGAGAAACATCTATTGTAACAACAATTAGAACTTAAAATGTCTGTAAGTGACAAAGGTCTTGTTCTCAATTTTGGAAATTAGTTTACACTGAAGTATAATTTACTACTCTATTGCTTGTGTCCAGAGATGGTGGAAATTAATACAGATTTGATAGGGATTTTGGAAAGACTGAGAGTGTGTTTCCCACAGCAATGAAAAGAACTGTCGACATTTGGCAGATGTGATTACTTTACTGTTTGGATTTCATTGTATATATTTACCATGCATAATATGTTAGTGCAGCTATAGTAATTCCTAAGTGTCATTTTATTATTTACAATGGCAGTAAAAAAAAAAAAAAAAGAATCTATCCTTTTAAATTATAAATGCATTGTTTTCTAAAAGTAAGGGATTAACCAAATTTTAAAATGCCATGGAAGATGAAAGCTGGTTAAAGGACTCTAGATATAGTCCCTTGTTGGGTGAAGTTCTGTTGCTAAGCAACAAAACCCACAAAATGTTAGGTTCATAAAATGCTGATTAATTAATATACTTAGTAGATAGTGAACAAAGCCATAAATTGTACTTCTGAGGTTATATTAAAGAATCAGGTGAAACATTTCAGGTAGCAGCTTCAACATTCACTCAAAATTGGAGTCCGTGATCAAACTTCCATTTCTTCCAGTAGGGAACTAAAAGCTGGACACTGCTGCAAATTTCAGTCTAAATGTATCTATGTTGAATATCCAATACCATGAAGACTTACTGTCTTACTATGAAAGATAAATCCTGCTGATGTGAGTTATGAGAAATGAACAGTCACAAGAACTGCTAAGAACCTAATTAGAAATATACTACCTGATTTCTGATTATAAATCAAATAAGAAAACTAAGCAGAGGTTGCATTTGTATATATCTGATTCATATTCTGGTGCTGAACAAAGCTGAGACTGCTGGAGGATAGATGAATGACATATATTGTAATTTAATTGACTAATTACAGAAACATCATAAAAGCTTCAACCATGTAGGAAAAACTTAAATTGAGAGATATTGAAAGATCAAAAAAAATTAAATAGATTTTGGAAAAGAGAGGCTTTACAGTATCAAAAGGCACACAGGATCATGCAAAATTAATCAATGAAGCCTTATTAGACATCCTGTACAGAAGTGTGATTCTGCTAAAGCTTTGCAACATTGCAAGCCCATAATGTCAGAGGAAGAACATGGAAACAAAATAAACAAAACAAACATAACTGTTAGTAAGCAGAGTAATTCAAAGAACAAAATGTGAGTAGCCCAGAATGTTATGAACATGAAAATAATGGACACAGAGAAACCTTTGCTTGATTGAGATATAACTGCCTCGGGTATCTGTATCTGAAAAAAAACCCCACAAATCCCAAAACCAAACCTATGCACAAAACATTGTTCCTACTGCAGGTAGATACAATATGTGTTTCTGGAAAGGAGTCAGGCCACCAATGCTGAAAAAAACCCAAAACTGGTGACTTTTACACAGTATTTTCCTGTAGAAGACATAAACATCCATTCTGCATAAGAGATCTAGAACTAGATTTTGTGATTGATCACTAAAAATGGTATGAAATATCCACAACTCCTTATTACAAAAACTAGCTCCTTTCTAGAAAGTGTAGAAAGAAAACCAAGATCAACTACACTATGGTCTTTATAGTCTGTGCTGTGCAAGTTTAGAAAACACTGGTAGTTCATAATCTTTTGGGGAAGAGCTAAGAGGTTTGAGTTATGACATTGTGGGGCAAATAATTAGATTCTGAATGGTATGAGAAAGTTATCCTCTGATCAGAGCTCAAAGAAGGAAACATAAAATATGCTTAAGCATTTTCAGAGAGCTAGATAATAATTCAGAGAGCTGGATAATAATAATAATTAGTATACCTTGTATATGCCAATATATAATGTATCTTCACAACATCCACTGCATCTTACCATTGATTTCAGTAGGCATTAGCTTAGACATTTTTTACTTATGTTGTCTTCTTCAAAACAATGCAGAATTAAAATGTGCTTATGACTGTATATGTCTACAAATAGATTATTTATTATATTTTATTATTTTATGTAATATTACAAAGTTGTTTGCTAAACCCTATCAGACGAATTATTTTGTTTTTCTATCTATATTCTTAATGTAAGTTTAAAGTCTATTCTGATGAAGGAAACAAATATTCACTGTATTTTTAGGATTTGATTTTAGCTAAACAACCTGAAATTCACCTGAAAATCATGGAGTGTATGTGAAACATGGTTTGGGTTAATTAGCCACTTAATAAAGCAGTGTTTCTATCATTCAGTTCTTTTTCTTGACGTTGAGATGTTCTTGACAGTGCAATTTGGGGAACAATTCTGGACATCAGGACATGGATTTGTGAATCTCAGTGTATGAAGCTGACAGAGTGCAGTGCTCTGTGGAGGTAGGTGAACTTGTGATGACAGAGGAAGCCATACAGTTCTGCTAGGGAAGTACTCTTTCTACACTGAAATACCTTTAGTTTCCAGTGATCAGAAAAACAGTCCACCAATACCACTGTGTTGCACTTGGTATTTGAGTGTGTGCCTGTATCATGCTGCTTTCTCACCTTTATCTGCTTCTATTACAGATTATGTTGCCTAATAGAGAAATTTTATTTATTGGACAAACCATTCTCAGCAATTTTCTGGTTTATATAATGGCTTTTAACATTCATGGGTGTGTGAGCTGGCACATGCAGGACGCAGGAACAACCAAAAAACCATGGATGAAAGGAAAGAGTAAATTTATTTTCGTTACCTCGCAAACTGGGGATTCCCTGAAGCAGCACCAGGCAGAGGCACACAAGCGGGGACGCAGGCACCGCGGAGCTCGGCCTATGCTAGAGGATCACCCAACCTGCTGTGTTCACCTGTATATCAGGGATTCGCGCAGGCGTAGTTTACTACTGTAAATGGCAATGTTATTTTCATTCTTTATGAATCATTTTCACTTGTTTGTCTAAATTAACAACTTAAATGGAGACTGCCGCCACAAAATTATCTTCAGAGCAAACCAGAACCTCTGTGGCCATTTGAAGTTGTACTTTTTCCACTCTATAGAAATATTCTGAATAACGTTCATTGGCTTAGAAATTAACTACAGCTACAGCATCAGCTGAATTGGCTGTTTCCAACTTGCTCAAACTCTGTTTATTTTGTGCTTGAGACACTCGGGAGCCGAAGGGCGGTGGGGGCAGGTAGGGGGGATAGCTGTGCATGGAAGGCAAATGTGAGATAAGCAAAGCTTGTATTCCCTTTCACCGGAATCTGTGCCTAGTTGCTTTGCCCTTTTGAAATAACCTCGCAATAGTCAGTTCTGCAATCCTTACTCCTGCTGAGTAGCACTTAATTGTGAGAGAAGGCTCCTGGGTATCAATGGGACTACTCAGAAGAATAGCACTACTCAGACTGGGTAAGGGCTGCAGAATCAAACCTACAAGAACAAGTGCTGAAAGATGTGCTGTTATAGCAATTAGAGCTCTAAGCAGGATAGCTCCCCTTCTGAGATTTCAGTGTGAAAATGAAGGTGTAATAACATTCCTTTTCATCATGTTGACTTGATGAGCCGGTCACAAGTAAGGGAGGTGAGACATGATCAAAGAAAGGAAGACTAATGATAAGGCTAGGAGAACACAATGGCATATATTGCCCTGAAGCTTCTAGGAGGAAGGACAATATTGACTGAATCAAGCAGCGTGCTTTCACTACAGTTTTAATAAATAGTACTGCTTTGTAAACATAATTTATGAGATGAAAAATAAACTGCAGGTAGGGTGATGCTTCCTTTCTGGGGTATATCTCCTTACTGGTTCCATTTTTTTATTATCATATCTGATATTCCACAGTGTATGTTAATGAACATAATATAGCAATTAAATACTTATTAAATAATACTTATTCTTTCTGTGTTTTTAAACAATGTTGACCTCACTTTTTATTAGTAACTTTAATATACTGTGTTGTGTTGCATATTTATTAATATTCCATAAACTGAAAAAGTTGAAAAAAATACAAGGGTTTTGAAGGGCACATAGGGCTTCAAGCCAGGAATATCACTAGCTCTGACGGTGAATTTTTACAAGACATTGCCTACTTTTTTATACAGACATTACTGTTTATATATAAATATTATATATATATTTGCAGAACTTAAAATATATTCAGAGACAGGTCCCCATTGTACTAAGGTGGAAAAAAGAACCTGTTTCAAAATTTGGAAGCAGAAGATTTAAAGTTCTAATTCTGCTATGGAAATGACAGAAATGGACCACAATATCAGTTCATGGTAGCAAAGTCCAGAAAAACTAATAATAATGATTTTGTATCATATGTTACCAATATATCAGCTTTTTTTTCTGATTAAATGTGCGAGTATCTATATCTCAGCAGCATTTTTTTGCAAATGTAAGTTTTTTTCAATAAATCAATGAGTGTTTGGTGGAGATTTTGTTATGTGAACTAAGCGGATCTTAGAAAGGGAGAACAATATGTTAAAAGAAATTTGTTCTGAAAAAGGAATGCTTTGATACTGGAGACAAGCAGCACAGCAGGAGCTTAAACAAATGAAAACAACCTTGGTGTTTGCTATTCTTCTCTGGTGACAGCTTTGTGGAGGGCATCTAGGTGTTAGAGAGCAATTTAAGAGAAGGATCTGGCAGCATGTAGCATCGTGGTATTACAACAAAGGAAGAAAATGAGATCTTGTTCTTTCCCCTCCCCCCCCCCCTCCCCCCCCGAAATCCATACTGATAGTCTGTTTTCTATGTTGAATGTATTTATTTGGGGGAGGGGTGGGGTGGTGATGTGGGGGGATGTTTTTGCAGTAGTATGCATTAAACTTACACTCAAGAGATGCTCCTGCCCTTCTGGAATTCTTTGTATTGGTTTGCTTTTTCCAGAGTCACTCAATAAAGAATTTGTGGTTGCAAAGATTGAAAAGGAGACACACGTTCCCCAGTGAGGTAAAGTAGCTTCAGAGGCAGAGACACAATGTTCCTTCTTTTTTCCCTCAGGCAAGAAACAGTGGATGACTCAGGGGAAATGGTGAAAATGTGGACATACTTCTTACTGGAACACTAATAACTTTCTCCCATTTTGCATTACTCATTTGCTTGATGACAATTGTTGTTTCCCCTCACATGTTGCCAATCCTCCCTCTGCACAGGGGACATGATGTAATTCCCTGCAAGAAGTAGCTCTGTTATGAAATAATAAGGATGAAATTTCTTCTCACCTCGCAGTTTTTCATATGGTACCTTTCCAAGGTCTTTGCCACCAGGGACCTCTAACATAATGCAATGCAGCAGTGACTTTTTTCCCTCTGTTTCTGTCTCCAATAATGTTATAGGTGTGCTGCTCTGATGTCTGAACTTTCACGTTTTTCTTTCTTTTCTTTTCTTACTCGATTTCCTTCCCAGATTGTTAGCAGCTGGGGTCACACTACCTAAAGAATCATTAATTCTGAGCAAATACATCTTTCCTTTAATAACAGATACCCCTTTACAACTTCTGTGTTATGGTTCGAAAAAGAAATGTCATTTGCAATAAGCAAGATGCTACTCTTGTAAAAAGAAACAAAGAAAAGCTTTTAAACAGTGCTTTGTAACAATCCAGAACATACAAACAAACATCTTCAGTGATGCTGATACTATCAGTTCAGTGATGCTGCTACAAGTTTGAGTTTATTATAGGCATTGATTACATAACTGAGTCTTATAATTTCTTTTCATGTATCCTTTTATCAAGAGTTCTTATGCATTGCTGCTTCTTCGCTTTAATTTTGTTAACCCTGAAACAATTACAATCAGAAAAATTCAGAAGAATAATATGGGCCAGCTCCAAAATTAATGGAAGGCATTAAAGATTCCCTTCATTTCATTGAGGTTGGGATGAGGTTTTTACAGTATTCTGTAAAAATTAGGAGATTTTAAAAAGGAAGGAAGCAACAAGACACCTGCAACTTAAACTTCAAACACTTTTCTCAAACTAAAAATGTTTTTCTTTTCCATGAGAGTTCAGGGCACCCAAAAATAATAGAAAGGAAAGGAAGAAAGGAAGAAAAGAAGAAAGGAAGAAAGGAAGAAAGGAAGAAAAGAAGGAAGGAAGAAAGAAAGAATGAAACAAAGAAAGAGGAAGAAAGAAAAAGGAAAAACAACTTGCTGTGTTGTGTTTGTTTCCTCAAAAATGGGCAGAAGCATAAATGTGGAAGTAACATGTTCAAATTTTGTCTCTGGGGAAAAAAGAAGCTAAGAGTGCAAACTGTGATGTGACTGTAAATGGCAAGAAAAGAACTTTGCATCTTAGGCATTGCCACAGATTTATTCCCTGGCCTCCAAACATTTTTACATTAGTGGAGCTTTCATTGGAATTGCTTCTGGTCTGCCCAGAACACTGATATCCTTTCTTTTACTACAGAATACCCTGGAACAAGGCATGATATGGTGTTGGTTGCATCATGATTTTTCTCAAATCTCTGTAGATGACTAATAGAATCAGTAGTAAAAACAAACTAACTTTTTTCTTTTTTTTTATCTTCATGCAGTACTTTACCACACATATGTTAGCAAACACTATTTTATTTTCATTTTTAAATTACATTTTCTTATAAAAGTCCCAACCCTAAATGTTAGAATTGATGAATAGATATATACTTTATTTAGTTGTATTTAAGTATATTTAGGTGTTTAGATCAAGATCCTACAATCATCAGGCTTAAGTATAGACACAATACGTAGTTTCATTAAATAACAAAACTGCTAGAAATATTTAAAATTAAGCTTGGCTATTAGATTTGGTGAGTTTAAAGGTTACAATTTCCAGTGTTTGTTTTTTGCCCCGGGTTATTTTATGCGTATCTCTATGTACAAAAATAATAGTGATAAATATAAAACTAATGATTTCATTGCTCTGTAAACCAACTGTTAGTGTTCTACTAAAATCTCAGCAAGGAAGAGAAAGTGGAAGAGTCAGAGACAAGAAAGCATGTCCACCTGCATTTGCTCTTCTTTGGTCAGATCCAATGTTTTTATTCAGTGAAACAAGAACAGGATAAAGATGCCCATGGGAAACCATTTGACTGCTGGGAGCAACAAAAAAGCCAATTTAAAGATTCCTACCTGTCTCTGTTGCTATATTTTACACTCCAGATTAATAAAAAAACACGTCAGATCTGAAGCATAAAACCACAAACATATGTCAGTTCATGCCTTGCAAAAACAATGGTTGTTTAATTTTAAATCCCTTAATTTTTTTTTTTTTTTTTTTTTTTTGTTATTGACATATGAATTAACACTATCAGATTGAAGAGTAGAGGAACTGGTTTAGGTCAGATTTATACATGTTTAAGTAATATTTCAAAATAAATAAAATATTCAGAAATAAAACTCAAGTGGCATGTTGTGAAATGTCGTCAGAAAGTTAATAACAAGATGCCCTCATTCATCTGTGGAATAGAGTATGGCTCTTAGAAATCTATTCTTTTACCTATTTGTCCCTGTCCTGCTGCTATTTTTGCTACTCAGGAAAAGGTTTCCAGCCCATATCGTCTTCCATTTAGAAGCCTTTCTGTTGTGGGTTATAGTCAATGATTTAGCTAGTTTGTTGTAATGCTTGGCAGAGCATCCTCAGGCTTATTTTCACAGCTAAGCAAGATTTTGCTAGATGGTCTCTGAATTCAGAGTCTTTTACACACAACTCGAGGGAAAATTGCTGATTCTTTGGAAAATGCTGCATTGCATTTATTGAGTTAAAAAAGCAATCTTCACTTAGAATGATGTGGATAATTTACGTAACTCAACATAGCTAAAATTTTAAAGAAAACTGTACCTATTTTTTTAACCCTTACAGTATGACTGAAAAAGGCTATTAAAAAGTTTCTCTCTCTTCTGACATGGCATTAATAATTATAAGCCAATGTTAATGTTTAAGCAGTAATCACTTCTGATGCAGCTTTCAAAGCAAATTCAATAACGCTCAGACTCCTAACAGATTTGCAAAACATAGACAGACTTGAAGTAGTATATTTGATTCCAAGTCACATTTTTTGTTAGTTCTATTCCTGAGAAGCTTCCTGAAAGACATTCCTTCTTTAGATAAAGACAATCTTATTTTGTTCTAGTTCATGACACAGAAACTGGTTTTAAGCTAGATAAAAAGCTTCATTCAAATAAATTATCATGTTGTTGAGCCACATACTATATTTTGTTCTTTACCTGCTCTCCCACATCCTGAGTGCTCTAACCATTGTGCTGTAAGACAAAAGAAAGGCATCATCCTGTGGAACAGTAGCTGTGGAAAAAGAAAAAACGAGATGAGTGTGCAAAAAAAAGAGAAACAAATGGAGCAAAAGGTCCCTTATGAAGCAACAGGAAAGCTATAGCAAGAAACCTTTGTACATTAATCCAGTCTCATTCCTTCTTGTAGGTTAGATTAACACTGCTGTCTATGTAAAGAATCATTCATGAAGGACAAAATTTATTCACACACCTTCAGGACTAAGTTTTGGGGAAATTAAGGGAAAAGTCTGAATAGTTTTGTTTTGATATGTTTTTTTTTTTTCAAATCCTCCCTTTAGACTATTTTTGCAACCAGTCCAATGTTTCTTCTGGACAGTAATGAAGAAGAGAATGGTTTTTGCAAGATTAAAAAAATCAAAAAATCAAGTTAACTTTAAGGTTTTTTTTGTGAAGGATCATCTTGGTTCTTATACCAATCTTCATCACTTTCTTTAATGCTGCATTTGACTCAGTTTATGTTGGTTCAGAAAAGTTCTAAAATAATCCCCTTGTGCAGGAACAGTCACCTGTATGCAAGACAGTCTCCAACCCTTTCATACACCAGATGCACGCGAGGTAGTAAACACACCTTCATGATGGCTTGTCAGTGTTGCAGATACACCAGGGCTTCTGCCCATGAGGTGGTCTCATGTCAAGCATCTTAATGTCTGTGGGTCTGATTCCAGTGAAAAACATGGATCTTTCAGGCTAACTATTGCAGCAGCCATTGAATGGAGGTATTAGAAGTTTGAGAAGGCAGCTGAAAACAACCAACCAACACTAAAACAGATTCGCATGCTGAACTGCAGAAAACAGAAAACGTGGAAGAGTGTATAGTCCTTTTCCTTACTAGTGTTTGCATACCTACCCCAGGGCTGTTTGAAAGCTTCTCCTTCTAGAAAGGATCTGCAGTCTGGAGTGTGTCTGAAAAAAAGTAATCTTAGGATGTTTTTACAGTCAGTACAGAGAAATTGGCACTGTTAAAGCACAAAACATCTCCTTCTAACACAATTATACGGTTTATGCCTCAAAAAAATTCTATGGACTATATAGTCCAGAATGTCTAATTAGACCCATACAGAACATCTAAATAGACCAGAAGGGCTTGGGGTTTTTGTTTCTCTAATAAACTCAAATTCAGCTGGGCATATGTTTCTCAAAATTTGGGTATTTTATGAATTCACTTAAGGTGACTAATCGTAAGATAATTGCTGTGCACGTATCCTCTATCAACAGTGAGCTTTCATTTAAGACAGGATTTTACTACTCTGATTTACTTAGACAGTTTTCCTGTTTAGCTACAATGGTCTAAATTCCTCTTCAAGCCTTCAAAGCCAGTTATGTCATGTCAGGTCTAATCCTTGACCAGTTCCTCAGTTACCTAAGGAATGTGTTTTATTCACAGTCAATGTGTCTAGAGAATGTGACAAAGTCTTTTCAATTCCACTGGTGTTGGCAGAAGTAGTTTTAGGTCATCGTTTAATAGTAATTTTCCTCACATTCCTGTTACTTCCTCTTTCATCGTTTTGTTTTTGTGTCATAAAGAGTGGATGTCTTTAAGGGAATTTAGGAGTTTGTTTTGTTTTATTTTAATCTATCATGTTTAGCATTACAATGTAGGGGTTAAACAGCATTGTTGCAAGACTATTACCAACCTCCTTACCATATCGGAAATAATTCTAAGTATCGTAATAAATGTCAAGGTGAAAGTAAACTTTGCCTTTTTTTTTTTTTTTTAATATATAGAGAGAGATACACAATTATTTTTAATAGTTCAAAAATAAAAAATAACTTTGAAATTCAGTATGTCTTGTTCCTTTTCCTTTCTTTTGGAGTCTGACTTCCTAAAGCCTCAGAAGTTATCCCAAAACTGAGGAAATTTATTTCATTATTCCCTTTAAACAGTCTCTTTAATATTTTTTTTAACTTAGTTTATTTTTTTGAATAATATGCTATTTCACATTTTCATATATTACAAACTCCATTTAACCAAATTTATTTTTTTAGTGGAAAATTAAGTCTTCAGTAAAGATCACCATAAGGAGTAGAAAACAGAAAATTATATCAGTCTTGCATATTAATGTTGTATAATGGTTAACATATAACCAAAATATACTGTATCTATGCTCAGTTATAGACAGTAAGTCTTTTAGGCACCTGCTTCCCATTGATTTAGATGAGAAAAAGTTTTCTAAATGCATTTGTGGCTCTAGATTTCAATTTTTAAATGAGAATAAATTGTGTTATTATTTTATTAGGCAAAGCTGAAAATATCACTGAATACATTGTACAGTCTATGCAGCCTGACCTACTTCTGTGATGCAGAGAGTTGCATGTAGTTGCAAATATTTTAAAAGAAATATTTATTGTTATATTATTTTTTAATGAGTTGTAACATTTTTTTTTTTATTCCTAGACTATAACAGCATGGTGAGATATTTATTACAATGGGATAAATATTTCACTTTTAACGTATGCCTCTTAAGTCTTCAGATTTAACTATGATGGTGGGAATTCACTAGTCAGACAGGAAAAGTAAATTATCATGGATAGCTTATGGAGATACAGAGGAGGTATAATGTTATAAGGCATATGATTAGGGTAAGGAATAAGATTATAGTGATATACATTTAAGAGGGGGAAGTCCCAAGATCAGAGAAGCTTTCGTAAATATTTGGCACTTCAGCACTGTGATTATTTGAAATGAGTATCTGAATTATTTGAGAGTTATCCATTTCCTATGAGGATCTGAAAATAATTTTTCTATGAACATTTTCTGCTAAAATTTTGGGAGTTTTTTTGTGAATGTCAGATTATTCCAATGTTCTGTCAGTCTTAAAAACATAGTACTTCTGAACTCCGTACTGTAGACATTTTCCTAACTAATATGAGGTGCAGTTCTTATTGGCTTATGGAAAATTGAAGCCCATTTGTTTGTTCCCTGGGTGGAACTGGAGAATTGAGGGTTCATGACACTGTTGCCCTGTTTTGCTCCAGAATCTTGTTCTCTGCAGTCCACTGAAAATGACATAAAACCAAAGTTGCTTGTTATGGGATAGGTTTCCTACCTCCTGCTTAAAACTGTCAAGTTTTTTCATATACAGTTTCTTCAAATTTCACTTTAATTAATATAGTAATGTCACCATTTTTCAATAAAGACTTAAAGCTTCTACATTTTAATTGCTTGGGCACCCTAGTGCAGATGACCACAGCTGATGGTAGTATAATGAGATGCACAGTTTTAAGAGATTGGGACTGTTCTTTACACGTAGATAACTGTACTTGCACAACATAGGTTAATGACAGAGTGATGTTATGAAGCCAGCCTTTCCTTTCTTTGCGTTCATGGATTTATGAACAGTAAAGAGTATATCTAACGTATTAAAAAAGGATCAAGTGAGCTGCCTCGAACAACAATAGTCAATGGGAATTATCACGTGACCTGTAAATCATGAATGGGGGAGCCCACATTCTCTTTTAACAATACTGATGTAACCCAATTTCCTTGAAGTCTAGAAGAAAATATTTTGGATTTAAAATTAAGTTTTTGAATTATTGATCTTGAAAATGTGATAAATAAATAATAGAAGTTATTAATGCCTGAGTCAAACAAATGCATCACAGCAATGCAGAAAACGTTTCAGAATTGGTACATCAAGGTGCCGGAATTATATCACTATGTCTCATCCTTATCATTCCTATTAATAACAAAAACAGGATTAGCTCCTCAAACATAATTAGCACTCATCTGAAGAGCTATGTCCATTAGTAATAGTGAAGATCAAGCTAAAATAACCATGGGAGATCAGTAGGTAACTTAAGATTAAATAGCCATTGCAGACAGCTTGAGGATTAAGGTTACATGCCAAGGAACAAAGTAAAAATAAGTATGGATCTAAAAGATTAGGTAACAGCATTAACAAAGGGATCTGGGCAGGGGGGCCGGGCGGGCAGAGGGGCAGTGCCGGTGCTCAGGGGATCCACGAATGTGCGTGTGCCTGTGACCCTGGAGAGCGTGGTGTGTGTGCTGCACCAGTGACCTTCTGCCTCTGCCAGCCCAAGAGGAGGAGGGGACGTGGCTGTCTGTGCCTGCGTCTGCTGTCAGTCCTCAGTGCGGGTGCTGCCGGGGGCAGCGCCCTGTCTGTGGCCACCTGCGTGACCAGCCATGTCCGTGTCCTCTCTGCGTGTGTGTGTCTGCATCCATGAGTCTGTGTCTCTGGGATACGTGCTCAGCTTTGCTATTGGTTAAACCTGAAAACAGGAAAGTTACAACTGCATTCCTCAGTCTGAGCAGAGACCGCAGTGCACTGGGTGGAAGAAATCCTGGGCTGGACCTGCTGGAGGAGGTGACTGTTCTTAAAATCCCTTAATATCCTCATCCTGTTTTTAATCTGTGTGGTCAGTTGACCTTGGCTGACTGCCAGACGCCCACCCAGCTGTTCTTTCACTGCCCCTCCTATACAGGACAGGGGGAGAAAATAAGATGAAAAATCTCATGGGCCAAGGTAAAGACAGGGAGATCACTCACCAATTAACATAACAGGCAAAACAGACTCCACTGAAAAACTGAATATGAGCCAGCAATGTGCGCTCCCAGCCCAGAAAGCCAATCACATCCTAGGCTGCATCAAGAGGTTAAGGATATATTACTGAATTACTTTTCTATCAGTAGCCCGCAGTGAAAACGAAATCAGTACCCAGTGTGTCTATAAAATAGGAGACTTCCAAATGCTTCTTAGGTAAAATATCTCTTCTTTCCACTAGTATTCTTTAAATCTGAGGAAAAAGGACTTATTTATACATCTATTGTGATGGAAATCAAGTAAAAAATCTAGACAATGCAGAATTTAAATACTAAGAAAAATACCCTTATATGTTTTTACTCCTGTTATCCATATTATATCAGATTATTTGAGGTTTGTTCTTGTGCAGAAAAAATGACGTGTCACATAACAGGACATGACCTTTTAAGCAACAGTGAAAGGAACCTTGGATCCTAAATAAATTTTACCTAACTCCAGGTACTTACTTGTCCTAGTCTTTTTTCAGTGAAGAGAGGTCAGCATTTGCTGTGAGGCTATCACAGGCCTCAGTTGGGTTCATTTGGGTCTGTGAGTTTCTTCTTCTTCTAATTTCCTTTGTATTAAAAGTACATTATTTCATTAAAATAGAAAATTAAGCAGCAGAAGGGTGGTCAGAGAGCACAGAGAAAGCACAGAAAGCTAGATTAAATATAGTGGGGGAATTTCACGCCATGCTGGAACATGTAACTGCTAATATTGCCTGGAAGAGCAAATAATGCACTAGAACACTGCTACCTTTGATTCTGGAAAAGGAGATTAGCAAACTTTAAAAAAAACAACAACAAAAATCAAAACTTTCCCTGAAAATGTGAAGTATTTCAGTCCGTATGTTTCTATAATATTCACCTACTCCTTTCCATCACCCATCCAGGGTGGAAAAATTGATACAGAGCAAAAAAATTTAGTCTGCTCCCCCAACCCACTGCTAACCAACACAAAGTCCTATTGTCAATGAAAGAACAACTGTGAAAGACAGTAAAAGCTGATGCACTTGTCCAAATGCAGGCATCTAGTACTATATGAGAAACCCTAGGATATCAGAATTGACATAGAGGTGGTAGATGTGACATGAGACCTTTGGCACTGCTATGTCCTTCTCAAGTCGCAGTGGAAACCATGAGACACGTTCTAGGGCATACCGGATAGTACTACATATTCATTTTCAGGAAAATGAGTAATGCTCTGGGCTGAGTGAAACTTAAACAGCTTGCAGGTTGAGGGTAAACACATCAAATTAGAATTTTGCAAGACTGGAGAAAAGTTTATTTTATAATAGTTATTCCCAAGATCTAGTATAGGAGTATGGGTTCATCATAGCCTAAATTTTCAAGACCAGAAATCAGTATCAAACCTGATTTTTGTGCCTTTGCACATTATATGCAGAAAAATATTTTTTGACTAATTAAGCATTTTACAGTCCAAATTTTTGTTCAACCTTTTGTTTTCTGTTTTGTCTATTTTCATGCCTTTTTTCTACTTCTGTATTCCTATTTTTGACCACAGTGCAGGTTATTGTCTTCCAGAACCAGCATAGACCTACTTCACTGATCACCAGCAGAAAAGTTTTAGGGTATCAGACTTTTCTCATGAAATAGTATCTTGAAATAGGCAAGGAATCTTGCATTATTGCAGTATGTTTTGAAGAATTAAAAGTATAATTAGAACTGTCTAGCCTATGATAAAAGTAAACAGAAAAGAAGCTTAAAGCCTTTATACTCTGTTTAAGACTACTTCTTTCTTTTGCTAATTGCTTTTCTTTTATTCTGAAACTGGAATTATTCAGCATTTGCCTCCTGTTGTGACTTCATTGGTATTTATACTCTGCTTTTAAAATGAATGCTTCACAAAACAATGAATTATATAGACACCATATGTCAAATCCTGATTTTATTGGACAGTCAGCAACATCCTTTGCACATTTATGAATATTTGCTTTAGTGGTTGTTCTCTATTAATAGTTGGTTGCTGATGATAACAGAAAGACTCTTCCCAAAAAAATCTTCAGATCAGGTCCTGTAAGAAAATGTTGGCACACACAAACTGACTAGTATGCATTTTGAAATTAATCTTTTTGCCTTCAAATAGAAAACATTTGTAAAGACCACTTATCATTGGTTTGAAAAGGTGATGCTAGTGCAAACTGTGCACCACATCTAATTTCATCTTGTAAATAAATATAATAATTTGTTGGAAAATCACTTGTGAAATGTGTTATAGTTAGGCACCTTCAAAAATCTTTTTTTTTTTTTTTTCCATAATCTGCTAGCACTAAGAAAGTAAACTTATCTAGGGTCTCAAGACACCTCAGAGGTGGTTGGTATACATTACCTTGGAAAAAACAGTTAAAACATAGTTGCGTTAGTTTCCCATCTGCAGACTGAAGAAAAATATGCATTTTTTGTTTGTTGTGAGAGCTACTGGTTACTACTCTTAATTCAGGCCTCTCTTAAGCCAAAGAAACTACTAACTTGAAAACATTTTCTAAATTATTTAAAAGACAGTTTTGGGATAAGTGTAACTCATAATTTTCACAGGTAAGTAAGATCCATGAATCAAAGATGCCATAATCACAGGGGTCACTGGTAGTTAAAGACAAATGTTTCCTCATGTGAACAGATATCCATTTTACTTCTCACTTTAGTTTAATATTTTTGGTAATTCAGTTATGAATAAATAACAAGGTAAAATGGAAATACAATAGTAAGAAGCTGTTTGGGGAAAATTCAGCAATCATCGTTAACTCACTACTGCATGCTTCTTTAATGTTCCACAGTATTATTTAAATGATCCATTTACAATGAGAATATCATTACAGTTTTTAGATGTCACAGAGAAAATGCTCTTTATGCAGAGATTTGTATCAGAATAATTTTCAAGTTTTGGTCAAGAGAATCAAGAAGGATTCAGGAGTACAGACTCACATGTAAAGAGATTAAAAAAAGAGCTATAGAGAGTAATGAAAACGATTGTGGTGGGTTGACCATGGCTGGATGTCAGGTGCTCGCCAAGCTGCTCTATCACTCCCCCTCTTCAGCTGGACAGGGGGAGAAAAAATCCTAAAAGGCTCGTGGGTCAAGATAAGGATGGGGAGAGATCACTCACCAATTACAGTCATGGGCAAAAAAGACTAAACTTGGGGAAATTAGTATAATTCATTACGAATCAAATCCTAGTAGGGTAATGAGAAATAAAACCAAATCTCAAAACACCTTCTCCCCACTCCTTCCTCCTGCCCGGGCTCAACTTCACTCCTGATTTTCTCTACCTCCTCCCACCCCGCGCGGCCCAGGGGACAGGGAATGGGGGTTGTGGTGGGTCATCACACATTGTCTCTGCAGCTTCTTCCTCCTCATGCTCTTCCCCTGCTCCAGTGTGGAGTCCCTCCCACAGCAGACAGTCCTCCATGAACTTCTCCAAAGTCAATCCTTCCCATGGGCTGCAGCTCTTCATGAACTGCTCCAGCATGTGTCCTTTTCACTTGTCCTTTCCATGGGGTGCAGTCCTTCAGGAACAGACTGCTCCAACGTAGGTCTCCCATGGGGTCACAAGTCCTGCCAGCAAACCTGCTCCAGCGTGGGCTCCTCTCTCCATGGGTTCACAGGTACTGCCAGCGTGGGGTCTCCATGGGGTCACAGCCTTCTTCGGGTGCAGCTACCTGCTCCAGCCTGGGGTCCTCCATGGCTGCAGGTGAATATCTGCTCCACCATTAACCTCCATAGGCTGCAGGGGGACAGCCTGCCTCACTATGGTCTTCACCACGGGCTGCAGGGGAATCTCTTCTCCGGTGCCTGGAGCACCTCCTCCCCCTCCTTCTTCACTGCCTGGGTGTCTGCAGAGTTGTTTCTCTCACATATTGTCCCTCATCTCCTCCAGCTGCTGTTGTGTAGCAGCTTTTTTACCCTTCTTAAATACGTTATCCCTGAGGCGCTACTACCGTCACTGATGGGCTCGTCCTTGGCCAGCGGCGGGTCCGTCTTGGAGCCGGCTGGCATTGGCTCTATCGGACATAGGGGAAGCTTCCAGCAGCTTCTCAGAGAAGCCACCGCTGCAGCTCCCCTGCTACCAAACCCTTTCCATTGTAAACCCCGTACAATGATGCTTAAATAACCAGAATTAAAAAAAAAAACAAACGCAAACCAAAAACATAAGGGTCTTTAACATGCCATTAATTGACTGTCTCACCCCTAAATTCATCTTCAGCATGTTTACCTGTAAGTGGTTTGCAACTGCTCCTGGTTTATAAACTCTACAGATATAAATCTCATGCATGGAAGGAACTTCAACCACTAGAAGTTTTATGAGTGAAGTTTTGAAGTTAAATGGGCTAGTGTGAAAAAAAGGAGAGTGTTGAAGGTGGGGCTCATGAGTTCCATCCTGGTGTTTTAATCTTGTTACAATTCTTCTTGTATTTTGACCAAAACCCTCTATGACATGAATACTTGAGGAAAAGGTTTGAAGAGTTCTGTGAGACTCCTTTTTCCTGGAATTTGCTTTTGTATTATAACTTCGTGCAACTATCTTCTTACTTAAATTCTTGACAGTATAAAAATACTTGATAATTTTCTAGTTTTCAAACCTGATATAAACTGTGCATTCATTAGGTAAAGCTGATTTTTCTTCCTATTTCAGCTCACAGCTTTCATTCAAATAAAAGTACAAAGCCATAAAAAATTCTAACATTTATTATGTTTTCTTGTTTAAATAAAATAAAAATTGTTTTCAAAGCCAGACTCTGTGACTCTCAGCAATCAGTTGGGAAAACAAAAAAAAAAAAAAAGAAAAGAAAAAAGAAACTGGTGAAATAGATGACATTTGATTTCCACTCTATACCACTCCAAAGGAAACCTATGAAGAAAATATATGGCTCAGCAAAAACCAGACAGCCCTGGGAGCAAAGATCCTTCTTAATAAAATGTTGGTAACGTTGATATGTCTTGTTTTTAACAAAGCATCATGTTCTGAAGAAGCAAAAAAGTTTTCAGGCATTTTCTAACTACATCTAGTTAGCAAATGAAAAAGGTCCCAAACAATGTGATTGTACGAGAGAGATGCCCACAAGACAACATCCCCATTTGAATATTGTCTTCCTTGTAGAAGGTGGGAGGACAACAAAACAAAACCAAATGCCTATTTCCTGTGTTTGAAATGAATGAACCACATTATAATCTTTTTTCTCCTTTGGGAACACAGATGACATGAGAAGATGGACAGGTCACTAGGCAGCAAGAAGAACAGATTAAATCAACCAAATACCAGGAATAAACAATCAGGTTTCCTCAGAGGCACACTGATCCCTTGAATTTTATTTTTTTTCTTTCTCTACTAATACAACACTGTCATACCTTGTTTGGTATCCATAAATGACAGTAGATATCCTGTCATATCCTCCAATGGCAGCATGTACAAATCATAACATCACTTAACATTGTTGTGAGATCAACTTAGAAGACGCTATTTACGGAGTCTGTAATATCACTTCCTGCAGCACCTGGAGGTCTGCTACCTGGGTGTTGACCAGACGCAAACTTGCTTTCCTAATGAAATTTGACAACGCCACAGCTATAAGTAGTGTATCTGCACCTGAGTATCTCTTTGCTCAGTAAAAATTATATGCACAGAAAACCCATGCAAGGTTGTCAAGTAAACTATGTAAGTTTTGCTGTTGTTATTTTTTCCTATTAAATTTATATTATTGTCTCTATATATATTTGGAAGAAAAAGTTATAAAGAAGTAGATATGAGATATTAAAAAAGGTACAGTGCTGTTTTGAGTTGTTTCAAAGGCAAATTTTTTATGTAGCTTACTTTAATTATATGATTGCAATTTAATTATATTATAATTATAGCTGCAATTACTGTTTTGTATGTTTCATTAAAGCTGCATACATTAATTGCACCAAACTTCTGTTGATGAGCTTAACTAATATAAGCAGATGTTTACAGCAGAAGAGCCTGGTTAGCCTTCTACTGTAACATTTCTCTTGCAAGGTGACTATCTCCAGAAAGCAGGTAGCAACTGACTATAATACTGGCAATTTTCAGTTCCTCATTTATTCTGTTCGTAATTTTACACTATATACACATAAATATATATCTATATATGCAAGCACACACACGTACATACATATACACGTATTTTAAACTTAATTCTCAGTCTGTGGAATTACAATAAGAATGATATTGGCTCAATAGTTTACATTGATATTTTAAATGGGGACAACAATTGCAACATTTGTTTGAATTAGAAAAGGTAAACAAAATACTTTTTAATATAAAGTAATCCAATGGTGAAAATTTCCAGGGGGTCTAACTTTGCCTGAATACTTACGTTTCCAATAAAGTAAATTAATAGAAACTGTATTTCCTAACCCATAGCTATAACTCAGCAGAGTGTTTTGCTAATCAGTTATGTACCATTTACATTCATCTATGAAAAAAAAAATTATATACTTTTCACAAGACTAAAGTATTCTAAGGCCAGCTAGGGGATAGGTACATTTTAATAGATGGACATTATCAGTAGTAAAAATATTACTGCTGCATATTGTCAAACTTATGAATCCATGGAATAGTTCTGTCCTAAAAGCATTGAATTTAGTGTAGGTCTTAATGAATGCTGAAAATAAGTAAACAGTTCAAACTATTAACCTTTATAATCTTGGTATATGTCCCTGTTCATGATTTATTTTGGTGACGCAGCTCATCTTAATAAATGTGTTTTCTTTGGACTTCAGAAATTGTTGTGGATCTAATCTTAACACAATTCAGAATGTGCAACCCCTACTCATCATGCTATACATTTGCTATACATTTATCATATTAACTCTGACTGAGAGAATAAGCAAAGATGAACATGTTGTTTGTTTTTTGTTGGTTTGTTTTTTTTTTTATTATAAGACTTTAGAGTGACTGTCATGATTTTTTCTGTGTATTGACGGAAATGCAAATGGAAAATGTCTCACTTACTTACTTACTCTTTTTGCTCATGAGTTGTCATTCAGGATGATCAGGCATTCATGATTACAGCATCTGCTCATTTCAGAATTTTGTGTCTGAACCGCAACACTCCATTTTGAACAGAACTTGGAAATATTCATTTTACATATGACATCTAGAGAGTTCTGGCAATATCTGTGAGGGGAACAACATCTTGATGCTATTCTAAAATCAGGAACCCAACTGACCATGAGAGAAACTCACAACCAATATCCAAACCCATTTATCTGGCTCCTCAAAGCTGTGAACCAGAGAGATCACTCTATTTCTCCTTCCTTCCTCTCGGAGGTTTCCCTGGTCACCTGCTCCTCCTTCCCTAGGCACTGCAGTTTCTGACCCTTTCTGCAGGTGAAAAGTAGGTTCAGGTGGTACTAAATTAACCCACAAAACTTGAGGTGAACATAGGATGATTTCTGTAGCAGAAGAGCTTTGAAGAATCTCAGGCAACTAAAAAATCTCTTAGATATGTGAGTGTTTCTCTGTGTGTTGGGCAAGAGGGGAGACAGGGCATGGGAGAGAAGCTGAGAGACTGTGTTTGCATGTATATAAGAGGGAGAAATCATAAACAGTCAAAAGAGAAACAGAAAGAGGGATTTTAAATTTCAGTAATGCAGGCTGATGCTGGTATAATTTACTGTACTGAGCAAAGATTTAAGTGTATTATATAGAACAGCCTGAATGTAGGAGGAGAAGAGAACTGCCAAATACACTAGTGTGAATTCATCGTGCTGAAAACCCCCATATGTTTGTTTAAATGTGTTTGTACATATACTGTATATTTTTATATATTAAACAAGCAACATTAAATCAACACGAAGGATTCTGGAGTTAGCAAAACTGACAGAAAAAAGAAATGCACTGTAAAATTGAAACACTGCAATAGCAAGGTGTGGACTATGTGACCTAAAAGGTTATTTTCCATTTTTCATTCCTTTTGTGATAAACTTATAGCACATTCAAACAGATATCAGATGGTCCAAGAGATATTATCTCAAATTCAGTATTGTGTGCCCTTTCTTAAAATAAATAAAAAAATAAATAAATGCACATTTTTCAGTTTTAGCATGGCTAATCCTGAAATTATATGTCGACTTACAAATACTTACTTCACTTTAGCAAAATATTTTCTTTACTGTACATTTCAGTAGCCTAAAATAGTTGAAAATCTGGAAGATGACCATTTATGCTGTGGTCTAGCACTCTCTTTTTACTGGATCTCCAGACTGAAGAAAAGAAGGTTTTTTTCCTTGTAATTTAAGGAGGTGATTAGCTTAGAAAAAATACAGAATCAAATTTCCTTAGCATAGTGTAGCTTTTAAATAGTGTCATGATGTAAGGACAGGAATGAGAAGGTTTGGAAAGAATTGTTCCAGTTCTTCTTAAGTTTCAATGGTAATTAATTAAGGGCTAGGGCTGGGATTTATCTCATTTACCTTTAGTCCACCTAAAAAATAAACAAGTTTAATGTATTCATCTAGGCTTATTTAATTGGCAATGAAGATTAAGAGTTACATCCATTCCAGTATCTCTGTTTTGAACATGGATGTCTAAGCCAGACAGGATAGATTGCTTTCTGTTGCTTTCTGGTACCCGTGGAGGTACCCATGTCTCTTTGTTGACTAGTTTTGTCAACAAGCAAGACGAGAAGCTTAAATTACATGCCTAGCTTTTAAGTGATGTGAAATGACTACATAATGTTTCGGTATCAATACCATAAGATTCATTTTCTATTTTCTCGTGGTTTAACCCCACATGGTAACTAAGCACCACACAACTGCTCTCTCACTCCTGGTGGCACGGGGGAGAGAATCAGAAGAGTAAAAGTGAGAAAACTTGGGGGTTGTGATAAAGACAGTTTAATAGGTAAAGCAAAAGCCACGCACACAAGCAAAATAAAGCAAAGAATTAATTCACTCCTTCCCATCGGCAGGCAGGTGTTCAGCCATCTTCAGGAAAGCAGGACTCCATCATGCCTAATGGTGACTTGGGAAGACAAATGCCTTCACTCCGAACATCTTCCCCTCCCTTCTTCTTCCCCCAGCTTTATATGCTGAGCATGACGTCACATGGTCTGCAATATCCCTGTGGTCAGCTGGGGTCAGCTGTCCCACCTGTGTCCCCTCCCAACTTCTTGTGCACCCCCAGCCTGCTCGCTGGTGGGGTGGGGTGAGAAGCAGAAAAGGCCTTGACTCTGTGTAAGCACTGCTCAGTAATAACGAAAACATTTCTGAATTATCAACACTGTTTCCAGCACAAATGCAAAACATAGCCCATACAAGCTCCTATGAAGAAAATTAACTCTACTCCAGCCAAAACCAGCACATATGTCTTATAATTTTGTGGTTCAGTTTGTTTCCAGACCCGTATTCCCATTCCATGCTGAAGGTGGAGTGCCCAGGCTCTGTTTTGCAGGGAACAGTCTGGTGTCCTCTGAGGTGAAAATAAGGTCTAGTTCCACAGGTTCTATGAACTGTTCCTTATATGTGGTATGGATGCGGTTAAACTCCCTCCACTCTGTGCAGACCTTTCACTCTCAAACACGTCACTGTTGTGCAGCTTCCCAGAGCAGCCTTCACCTACCCCTTTGGCACCATGCTCTAAAGAAATCACTTTGGTTTCAACAATGATGTACCGTATGAATAATTTTAGGCATTTTTAGCAAGTATAATAGTAATTATTATGTATTAGGGTTACATGGCAACACAGGGGATGCAGAGGAGACTTGGGCCAATTGTTTGGTTTCATATAGTTCATAGACTATTTGATTAGGTACATAGTAAAGTTGTTAAGAACAGTAGAGCTACCATAGAGTTACATGAATGAAGTTGAGCTCCGAGCATAACTTGCTGGAGATGTTGACGTAACAATGATTTTAATGTTTGACCTTCCCCAGGAGAAGGAGAAGAGGGAATTAGGAATTAAATATCTATCTCAAAATAAAGCCCCAAAACAAAACACTAGAAACTTCATAATCTGGTTACATCCCAAACCCCAGGAGACTGGCAGGCGATCTACAAAAGGCTGGAAAAAATTTTTGCAGACAGCTTGGCTAGTAACATACCTGAGCTGTTAATGTGGTATAAAAAACTGGCTACAACATTCAACAAGACAGCTCAGGTACGTAGCCTCTGGAGTATGTCTCATGGTGGCTTCTTAGACTATATTTGTAGCTTCACCGGCTGAATATGTGGTCTTGGAAAGAGCTTCGAAGCTTGAAGCTTAGTTCAGGCACACTTTTTACCTTCAAATTTATTCTCACTATTAAGAATGCTCACGCACACCTGTAATTATCTTGTGTTTACACAGGTAGTTAAGTGATAGTAATTCTGAATAATTGATTTGTAATGTAAACAGAATACTTTTAATCTAGATTCAGACAGTGTAAATGTTTAGTCCTTAGCTACTTGCGTCAAGCTCCTTTCATAGTCAATGGAAAGAGATAGACACTTGCAGCAAGAGAATTATATTTTCCCAATGTAGACATCTAAAATACATCAGATTAACCTAACTGAAAGTGTTTCCATGGATTAGCAATATTTGTGGTTTTGTTAGGTATGACAAAGTTTTTAAGTTTTCATGATCTTATCTTGCATCCAGACAACGACTTGGATAAAACCTGGTGAAAGCCAGAATTTTAACTCCTTTCTGAATGAAACTGCAAACCGTTTTAAAGCTAACCTCCTCACTAAAGAAGTTAATTTCCATCACACACTATACAACAAACATAAATATAACTGACAATTATTTTTCTTTTCCTTTGGCCATACTTGCATATTGCATGCTACCTATACATGTCCGTCTGATTCTAGAGAGAGAGCCTTGGAAACTGAACCAGTGTTGGGCATGGGCAAAATATTTCCACAGCTGGGTCTCAGAATAGAGCTGTATATTTTAGGCAGGTTTATTAGCCTGAGTCAAAGTATAGCTTATATATAGTCATAATTTTGTGTGTGCTTTCTCCTCCTGTCCCATATATCTGTTGCTGCGATGAGTTTACATATTTCAATATTTTACCTGAAATCTGCTTTGAGTATTTTTAAAAGCTAAGTGAAATTGTGGATAAATTTAGTCTTTTGATATCTCTCAAAAATTTGTATAGTTTAATCAGCAGTGAGGCATATCTTAACATTATCTCCGTAACGTGTATTGCAGTCATCAAGTGAAAGTCAGAAAATATTTTTTTATCTTTATTACCTTGAACAAGCAGACATTTTTGTAAGAAATTATTTTTGCTAAAGCACCTACCTTTTCTTATGATGAATATTTCAGTACTCTAAGAAATCATACTGAAAAGGTTTCACTTAAATACAACTTTGTGTATAAGCAATTTGTTCCTATTTTGCACCACAACATCCTGTGAAAGTTCACCAAAAGGAGATACAGCATGGCAATACAATGGAACAAACCAGATCGCAGCAGTGTTGATTGCAGACTGATGACACCCTAATGTCCTCTGTTAAGAATGAACAATATTAAGAAAATAAATTTGCTTGCCTTTATTATCTAGCATGACTAATATGAATCAGCTTTAATCAAGCTACTTGTATAAAATAGCTGTGAAGACACTGAAGCGTGAATGCAGTAGGTCAGCAGCCAGAGAGTATTCCTCTAGTTGTTAATCCATTTTCAAGACCAGGTTATTCTTCACAAATACTGTTTCCTTGCTTCCTTTTCTCACTCACTTAAAGATGGCTCTGTAGATGTCTCCTTGTGCTGCAAAGAAAAATTCATTTGTATGGGTGGAGATCTATTTGAAAGTATAAGACAACCATTTAAGTGGAAAGCATGAATTTGAGGCCACAAGTGTCCCCAAGGTTTTGTGCCTATATCTATTGTGTTGCCAGCAATAAGAAAGCCAGTTATAAGGATATTCCTCTTCATTCCATGTCTACCCTACCTCCCCTGACAAAAAGTTATACTCTTTTATTTTTAGAAACTTTGTTTCAAATGAAGATGATGAAATCACACTGTCTTGTCTGTATTTCTCTCTGATAGACTATCCCTATCCTCCAGTAACAGCTAAATCTTTTGGTCAGTTGCAAAATGTGAAAAAACAGATTTCACAGTAGGAAAGCACAATGAACAAGTTTACCGAAAACATGCACAGTATAGAGACAGATTAGTACCTGCGTTGAAGTAAGGTTGCAATCTGAGTTCAAGCATGTTCTTAGACGCCTAAGAATCCTACAGGGGAGACACTTAGGAAATGTATAGGAAAACATCCTATGGCAACAAAGCTATTGATTTGGTTTTTCCCACTCATATGGCAAATAGTTGTGCTTGACTTTAGGTAGACACTTTCCATTTGCATGTAATAGTCCTTGAATAGATACTGTATTTGGTCACTCTTCCTCCATTGGAAAGCTCCTATCCTTTCAAGCTAACTGATGCACTCTCATCTGCACTGTTTATTTTGAGTTCCATTTCACTGCTCTTACCATAATGGCTATTTAGCATTGTTATTGTGATTCATATTACATTATGAACATCATATCCAATTAATTCTCTATGGTGGTATTCCTTCTTTACAAATAGATTTGAAATAAGCCATATGGTTATTTGATAATGAGTACATTTCTAGGTCAAGTATATGTTGCATTTTAAGGTGAATATTTCTGAATTGGATAAGAACAACTTCAAATGTTATTTCATTTTAATGAAGTTACAATTCAGATTTATTTTTTTTTCTTTCCTCTCAGTCTCTGTGTCCTGACCAAGACAGACACAGTATAAATCCAACTGCAGCAGACGTAAGGATAACAGCTACCCATAACATACAGTTGTCGCACATCATCAGAAAGTTAGACTAAACTTTTTCTTTCCTGAGCTTCCTTTTATTTTCTAGTTATCTTTGGAGAGAGAGGATAAAAGTAACTTATAAAAGGAACAAATTAAGATTCTCTGTTTTAGCACAAATAATTGGCCAACGAATGGTGAAGAATTCATTCGGTGTTAGAGTTTTGCGTACAAGTGTTCAGTACTGAGGTAAAAATTTAAATGGTAATTTTTATGCAAAAAAAAAGATTTAACAACTACACACATTAATTTAATGTTAAAGGAAGGTAGACTAATGAAGATGTGTTGGCCTTTAAGTCAATGTCCCTGGATAACTATGACTAAGTACCTCACATATTTCTGCATAACCCCAAACCCCAAGATTATCTTTAGTTCTTTAGAAAAAAAAAAGACCAATAACAAAGATAATAACAAATTATAATGTGTCACAGCAAGAGAGTAGGAGAGATCTAGGGTATGTCCTTCAATAGCAGGGGATTTGTTTGATGAAAATATTTGGATGATTGCAGGAAATAGGTCAAATCCCACAGAACAGGGAAAAGTAAAATGCTTTCAACTGCACTTATAGATTTCCCTTGGGGAAAACTCCTGACTCTCAGACGTTAGATTAAATAAACCTTAAACATGCAAATTCATTAGAACAATAATTAAGAATTTTGAGAACCTACATTTTGTGGAAACAAGTCTGAAGAAGAAGAAATTTGGCAGTTTAATCAAGAAACCGTATTAAAAGCATAATCACAGACTATGCAAATACTGGAAGGACAAAAAGTGTAGAAAAAGAACCAGCTTTGGTAAAGTATTGAACCTTCAGTGATTTCAACTGCATGAAGGCAGTATATAAAACACTGAAATAAAGGCCAAACTATTAAGGACAAACGTGTGGAAAAAAAATTGTGAAAAATGAAGATGTAAAATAAGACACAACTGGCAAGAATCATAAAAACCAACAAGAAGACATTCCGTAAACATGTTAGTATCAAGATGAAGATAAAGGGAAAAGATGATCAGGGGAAGGAAGAACTGATGATGATACCAAGAATGCTAAAGTGTCTAATGTTCTTTTTAGCTTCAGATTTTGCTAAAAACATTGTCTGAGATCAGGCAGCTGACACATAAACAAGAGAGGGGCAAAGATTCAGTCTGGAGGAAGGAAAAGTACATTAAAGGGCTCTAATATAAGTTAGAAGTTTTACGTTGAATAGTCCAATTGAATTTTACTCAGAAAACTTTAAAGACTTGCTGAAACCTTATAGAACTTATGAAAGATTATGAAGTTTTGGAAAGCTGGAAAAAGGAAAATCACAGTTGTCATCTTCAAAAAGGTGCAAAAGTAGGAATGGAGAATTATACGCTAGTCAGCTTTAGTTCTTTTTATAAAAAGCTGGAACAAATAATCAAACAATTTATAAGCACCTGGAGATAACATAAGAGTAGAGTAACTGCCAGCACAGATTTCCTGGGAACAAAGCTTGTCAGAATAATCTAATTTCCTTCCTTTAATAGGATAACGGCCTTACAGATAAAGGAGAAGAAATGTATATGCTGGGTTAGACATTTTGAATTTACAAAATCTTTTGAAGCTGCTTTAAATGACACTTATAAGCAAAAGGTGAGATTAAGATGATTAGTATTATAGACATGCAAAATGATCAGATGTGCACAGAAAGTCACTAATAGTGACTGGCTATCAAATCAGAAGGTAGTATTTAAACAGGTTCTATGGAGTTCTTTCACATGTCTTGTATGGTTCTGTTTTTTCATGAATTATTTAAATGTTGAAATACAGAACAGACTTGTTTAATTTCACAAATGATCCATTGGGGAAGTGATCAGAAAACAGACAAACAGATAAGCTGATAAAATTCAACAAAGAAAGTTCTGAAGTTCTGCACTTAGAAAAAAGAACAGGCAGGAAGGTGCTCTGAAGAAAAGTATCTGGTCAGCATACTTGCTCCCAAATCGAACTTGAACCGAATATGTCATGTTGTTCTACTATCCTGGAGTATAGAAATGGAAGTGCTGTGCATAAGATATGTAAATTAATCTTTCTGCACTGCTTGGCTCTAATAAGGCTGTAGATAGAGTACGGGACCAGTTTTGTGCACTGATTTAAGGTGAAGGTAAATCAGATGGAGAGAAAGCCTGAAATCCAGTGCAGTGTAATGAGAATGGGCTTTAAAGGTATAAGAAGCTGTTGTGTATGTTGTTCTGTCATACACAGAGCAACAAACAGAAAAACTCTTTTAGGAGGCATAATAATGAGCCACACCTTTATTTGTTTTCATTACAGAATCATATTCCCACCGCCAGCAAAATAAAAGTATACTGATAGACATTTAAACCTATCTTTTGTACACACAAATCTTAGTTTGTAATTAAATGGGGAAAAAACAAAAAAATCATGATTACTTACTTCCTAAACACGTTGTGTTCAGAAAATGTCATTCCATAAATTTTATGTTGATCTGATTTTTTTCTAGATGGACATTTTGACTAGAAATCTGACACTTGGCAGGCAGCAGTTTTCATTTCATTCAGAGTTCCTATCAAGCAACAACGAATGACCCAGAGGATATTGTTTGGAAAAATGAACACAACTCATCTAAAGTTTCCAGATATTTATCTGTTGGTGCTGTAGATAATCAGTTCATATAATATGCTGTCCTTTTTTTTCTTATTTCTAGTCTGATCTTCATTCTGTCTTCAACCTTTAGTTTCCCATATCAAAGAAAACTCTCTACAGACACGAAAAAAATCTACTCATACTACTTTGTATCTTCAGATCTAATCTTGAAAATATGACAGAAGCTGAGAATTGTTGGGAATTTTATAGGGGTGTCTTTATTACGAGCTTGTTCTCTTTGTGCAAGTCTTCCTTTTCTTGCAGGCTGACACCACGTCCCCTGATCAACATCACCACATAGGCAGGATGCCACCCACAACATCTGAGATGACACGTAGGATGCGCTACTGCCATGTAAGGTATGATTCTCTCAACCCACACTATCATTGTTGGAGCTAAGGAGTGGCGCAACTGTTACCTGCATTCAAAAGTCATTTGCACGATTGTTGATGTCAGATGACCTGGACATTAAGTGTCCTTGAGAGTCCACCGGAGCCATGGCATCACTTATGACCCTGTGTTTGCTATCAGTGATCGGGTGAATCACCCATGGGCATGTTGTTGCTCATCTTTCTTACTGCCTCAATAAAGTTTGGTTTATAACATGTTGTCAGACTCCATTACTGTTCAGACCACAGAGGCACAATTGTTCTCTGAATAATGTGGTGGCTTGCTTCATGTTGATTAGCAGCAGTGTTGTTGAAAAGAGATTAGGGAGCCCCATCATTAGAATAAAAGATACTGATTATTAGTCTCAAATAAGAATACTTATCCTAAAATGTAAGATTATGTTTCATGCATTAATATTCATAGCTGGTGTTATAATTAATTCTATTTCTCCTGTATTTTATTGTCTGACTACATGTGAAGAGAGCTCAAGTTAAACAGAGGCCTATTCTTCATCACAAAGCATAAATAATGCCCACTAAAGCCTCTGTGTTTTCAGCAGGAAAATAGGGCAAATAAAGCATGAGCTTTGGTGAAAAAAGACACAATCATGACACTCAAGATCAAGAAACAAGAATGATGATATGTTTGTGATCTCACTAGCACCAGCATTATAATGAGTAAAATACTGTTAGTTTCTAGTGTCTTATTCCACAAGCATTTTTGAGAATGTTGTCGTACTAATTATGGTCACACTCAAAATGCCTTTGAATTAGTTTATGACACAGGAAAATAAATTAATATGTTTTTAAAAATATTATATTTATGGAAAGATCAGCAATATAATATGCTAGGAATGGCATAAACATACTCCAAAACAAGACAAAATTTGTCTGTCTGGTGTCATATACAAGCCAAACCAATGGAAGATCTGAGATCGGAAAATTTGGGATTTTCTTCTGTTTCCGAACAGAAAATAGGGGAAATCAGTCAGCAGAATGTCTGTTATAAGTCAGGTGACTTTTAATAACTTAGATTTCTTTACTGAATGGACATATCTGAAACAAAAAAAAAACATAAGTGGAGACAGAGTTAAGTGATTACACTAAATAGAAAACTGAAAATGACTGTGCAAAGGAGTACAACCAAAAGGTTATGGAGGCAAGTAATTCCTTGTGGAATAACAGAAACATATACTACACCACTGTGGCACAAGGTATTAAAAGAGAAGTTGTTCTTTTATATGCTTTGTTTTTACATGGTGTTCTTTGTCAGCAAACATCTGGAAGAGCTTTAGCAGGATTTCAGAGCAAAGTTCATGTAGCTAAGCAAGCAATTAAAACTACAAGTATGGTGATGATATATAGCCAAAGCAACATAATTAGTGACTTGAGGAAAAAAACCCACAGAATGAGCAATCTTCCCATAATGTGGGCAGAATGGGTCAAATAGTCCCTCATTAGCTCCCTACTAGATCCTGTCAGAAGACACTCAGTTATATCTGAAGCTTTTAATTGGATTTAAAGGCTCTCTCCAGTAATCTGAGACAAGAAATTAATTTTAAAACTGTCTTTCAGTGGCAGAAACTCTTGGAGAGAAACATAGTTGTCTCTGTCTTCTCCAGGTCAGCTCCTTGATCAGCCTTCAAACCATCCTAACCATGTTTGCAGACATTAGTTTCACTGTATACCCCTTAAGGATCAGCTGACGAACGTGCCAGCAGATAAAATGCATGCAAAAATATCTTCAAAATCAGCTTTCTGTGCTTCTTTTGATTTTAAAGATTGTAAGTTTATGACATGGTGCGCAGACCAGATCTGTTTTAAACAGGTCATATTCCAACTGAATTTCCTGGAGGTGCAAAACATAATTTTTAAATGGCTGGATACTAGAATAAGGGTAAATACCTCTGCATAGATTATCTCAAGTTTTTGCTTCATCTGTAAAGAATTATTAGTCATTAAATGCTTCAGTGTTTTCTAGATATTTATTTTTAAAAAAAGTGTAATCAGATGATTATATAAAAAATCGGTGCATGTAAGATACATTTTTAGTGGGGTTGTTTGGGACATTTGTGAGAAGCAAGACTATAAAAACATCAGTATTGAACTTTCAGTGTGATACATTTTTAAGGAAAAGGCCAATGCTTTTTTTAGTTTTGCTCATGTAGAAAAATAATTGTCACTTTTACCCTCTGAACTCACTTCTTTCTTGTAGTTCATAACCTTCTCCTGTGGACCTGTCTGAACTATATTTCATCTAAGAATATAATTGAGGGGGAGCAAGATCCTTTAGTCTATGCTTCATCTCACTGACAGTCAGGTGTGAAGAGGAGTCAGAAGCTTTTGCTGTGAAGATGATTCTCTTGGGACAGTCTGAGAGAGATTCCCCAAACTGATCAAGACCAGAGAAAGAAAATTGTGCTAAAACAGAAGGGATGGCTTATATGACACTGCTAGTTTGAAACCAAATGATAGTCTGCCAGGGAACCAGAACTTAGTTTTAAGTGCAGACAGCTTTTGAGAACATTTCCACTCCCTGTATCCCAAGGTATCTTCCTCCAGTCCATGCTCACTTTGTGATTTATTTAATCAAGAGGTGTAAAGTTTACTGTCATAATGAAAGTTTTTCATAAAAGCATTTTGTCAGATCACTATATGACCAGGTGTACCATTCAAGGGAAATGAATCACAACCCCATCCCTAACCAACAACTAATATACCCCTACACTTGTTCTGATGTTTTGGGTTTTTTTTTAATTATTATTATTTCCAGCCATTTTTCCTGGTTTTCCTACTGTAAAAAGGCCAAGAGAATATTTTTCTTTTTTTTTTTTCTCCTTCTCTTTTTTCCTTTTTTTTTTTTCCCCTATGACAATTATTTTGGACAGGAAATGTTAGATAGAAATTAGCTCAATCTCTCTAAACTGTGTATGTCTGTATACGTCAGTGTATGTCTGCATGTTTGTGCATGTCTGTCTTTGTGTACCAGGCTTGCAAAGATACAGAAATGATCATCCCCATTCCTATTTTTATTTTAAATGAAATGAGAATTATTATTAGAGACCAAGGAATCTGTCACATTGATGTCACACAGCAGGCAGACAATAGTTTCTTTCTATATGACCCCAGTGTGATCACACCTGCAAGAATAAGTTCAATTCTGGGAACCTCAATATCACACATATATTAACAAATCAGAGGGAGTTCAGGAAAGTGCAACAAAAAATATTAAGTGTTCAAAAGGATTGAAATGTAAAGAAATAATCACAACATGGCCAAGCAGTGGCCAATATGATAATGGAGTACAACATCTGAAGGAAATAAATCTCAATAGGAGTTTTAAAAAAACGTGTCAGCTAAGAAAGCTAGAAGAAAGAATAGGAGATTCTGAAAGGAGAAGCTAAGGTTAAGTCAACAAATATGGTATTAGAGGTAGATTTCTTATAATTTTGAAAAAAAAAGTAAAAAAAATACAACCAAAAAAATTGTTAGGATGGAAGGGACCCTGTAGGTCATCTTACCCAAGCTCCTGATTAAAGCAGGGCTAACTTTGAATTTAGACTGCCCTGTTAGATTTGTTAGATATGATGGGGATGGATATTTCACAGATTCCAGTGTTCCAGTGCTTGACCACCATCACCATGAAATTTTTTTTTTCTATATGTCTAACCAGAATTTTCTTTGCAGTAACCTGTGTCTGTCTGTAGTACCTCAATCTTTCACTGAGCATATATGAGGAGAATCTGACTCTCTTCTCTGCAGTCAGCATGAGTACTCTGCTGTCTCATGTTCAATTTTCTGCTCATTGGGAGTCCTTCTCTGCACAGCAGGTTTCTAGCCTGTCCTGTTGCATGGGTTGACTCCATTCCAGGTGCAGGACTTTACATTTGTTTTTACTGAATTTCACTGGGTTTCTCCAGCTTGACAAAATGGCACTCCTACCCTCCAGTATATCTTCCTCTTCTCCCGGGTTCATGCTGTCAATAAATTTGGTGAGGGTGCAGTCCATCCCATCATCCATGTTGTGCATCAGCTCTAGTAGCAACTTCTGCAGAATGCCACTAATACCTGGACACTAACAGGACATTGAAGTGATGTCTGATAGTGTTCTTTGGCAGTCTGGCAATCTAGCCAGATTTCTATGCACCTCATAGTCTGCCTACCTACAACTCTTCAATTTAGCTACATGAACACTGTCAAATAGTGTGTTAAAATAATTGTTAAAGTCAAGATAATGGACAACTACCACCCTCCTCTTGTCCATTGAGTCAATCAACCCATCACAGAAGCTAACTGGCATGGTTACACATCAACTATGGTCACACACAACACATTGGCTGTTCCCAGTGACTTTTTTGTCCTTCATGGTCTGGAAATGTCTTCCAGCAGGATTTGTTCTACCATCTCAGAGGCTGAGGTGAGACAGACTTGCCTGATAGTTTTCCTCCTTCTTGAAATTGGGCATCACATTTCTGTTTTTCTTGTTATCAGGGATGTCTTCTAGTCTCTGTAACTTTTCAAAGGTGATAAAGGCAGCCTAAGAATGGCATGACCCCTTTTTGATGTATCCAGTCTGGTTCCATGGACTTGTATATGTAAAGTTTGCTCTAGTGGTCACTAAGACATCCTCCATTTAATTGGTCTTCTGGTACATTTGGTAGCACTTCTTTACCTATACTCTGCTACTAGGGACAGAGACTTGGGCAGTCTGACAGCAAACCTTGCTGGGCAGAGAGGGTGCTGAGTACTTCAGGCTTTTCAATATCCTATGTAGCTAGATGTCTGTCTCATTCAGCAGCAGGCCCACATTTTGCTTTATCTCCCTTTTATTCTCTCTTTCTAGAGACCTAGGCACTGTTTCTATATTGCTCCAGAGTGGAGTGTCCCCAGCTTCACTCTGTATACTTTCTTTTTGTGCTTGAGCTCATCCAGGATTTCTCCATTGACTCAGCTGGCCTTCTGCCACGCCTTCTTGTTCATATTGGCATTGACCTTCTTGTGTTTTAAGGAGTTTTTCCACAAAGAAAACTGGATCTTATCAGTACCTTTGCTGTTCAGGTCAGCCTCCCATGGAATCCTGCCTATCAGTCCCCTGAAAAAGCTGAATTTCATTCTTATTTTCATTGCTGAAGCCCACAGAAACCCTACAGATGAAGAGAAGTCATCTCATTGACAATAAAAGAGACCAGAGCAGGTGCATCCTTGGAACTGTTCCACTGGTTCTTTTGTCATAAAAAAAATTTGTATCTATCAATCTGAATGGTCCTACCAGGAAATAAAATTTATAGTTATGAAATTATAATAAAATGTAGTGACCTTGAATCTTTTCTTTGGATATCGATTCACAAATTAAATCTTAGGTAATAGATGGCATTTTTACTCAGTAACATTCATTTAAATACCAATCATAATTTAAACTATAAGTAAAAAAAAAAAAAGTACAAGTGTCATTATCAACATTAATTGGATAGTATTAACTATTTTAGTATTATTATAAAATATTAACTATGGTGTTACAACACTTTGAATAATGTATTCACATTTAGATATCCACATAATAGAATCTCAGAAAAACAAGACTAAGAAGGTATCAAGAGGTCATCTAGTCCTTTTCCCTGCCCTAAGGCACAATCAGCTCTCTCTGATTCTGCATAGACATTTTTCCACTTCTCTTAAGGACTTCTACGACAGACTCCCTCAGCAATCTGTGCCTGTGATTCACTACCTTACCTTTACATGTTTCCCTGGTGTCTATTCTGAATTTTCTATGTTGCTTTTGAAGCTCATTATTCCTTGTCTGATACATGATGATTATGAAGGACAGTTTATTTCCTTCTCTATGGATATGGATATCCAATCTGGTTTGCATCCACCCCAATGCCATTTAACTACACTTCCCCATTTTCTTAAGAAAACATCATATGAAAGAACAACAGCTGTGTTACAAAAGTGAAACTATATGACACACCACTCCCTTTCTATTTGTCATTTTGTAGAAAGACTAGATTGTTTAGGTTGGTTTGACCCTACTTGTACTTCACAGAACTCCATTCTGTGTGCTATAGACTTCATTCTTATCTCTTATGTACTTGCCAATAGGTTGTTTTATTATTTGCTGTTAAATTTTTCAGAAAGTTGAAGTTAGGGTAACTTATCTATAGTTCTCTGCTACAGAGACTGACTTCCCCACTGTCTTTTTTTTTTTTTTTTAATTAGATAGCCGTTAAGCTTTCTATTATCTATAATTCATCACAATGATCACTGCAACCAGTTTTACTTATACTGAGTTAACAGAACTTATCCAGTTAATTTATGATTAACTGTATATTTACCATCAATTGTGTATTACCCCTGCATGTCAAACTAATTATTTACTGATCATATTTTTTGTCATATTACTAAATCATCCACCAAAAGTGAGAGAATTTTTCTGGTTATCATTTTAGTTACAAATGAGAAAGTGTTGCTCTGTCAATAAATTATCGTCACCAACAAATTCTGATTGTTCACCTATGAGTCATAGAGAAAATTAGATGTAGTAGAAAATACCCTTATCTGTATTAAACAAAACTAAAACAAGCCCAAACAAACAACAAAAAAACCCCAACAAAAATCCAAACAGGTATAATATTACAAGAAATAATCTAAGCAACAGAAAACCACTGTGGTACAACATAATTTTACACAGCACTATTATTTTGTGGACTCAGACCCAGTGTTCAGTGCCTGCCACATTAATCCTGAAAAACTGGTTAATCATAAAAATGGTTTCTGTGCCATGATTGTGCTCAGGTGGAGCATTCCTTTCAATTCCTAGGGGAAAGTTTTTGATATCTCATGAGCCACCATCAGTCACATGTTGGATTCTTCCCATTCTATTTTAGGAAGTTATCTGAGGAGTCTAGATTAGGACCGTAGGTTTTCTAGGAGCTGATCCAGAAAAGCCCATCACTTACCATTGACTACAGGGTGGCTGCTATTCTCTGATGCCGTAAATGGCTAAAATGAGATTGGATTAATGTAGTCCTTAAAGACATGCTTGAGTGTAATGTTTTAAGAGAATGGATAGATTTTATGTAATGTATATATTCACTGTAAGAAACAAATGTGGAAAGATGCAATTTTGAAAGAAACTTAGAGTTGAGAGAAAAGAGAAAAGTTTGACTTGAGACTAGAGATAGTATAGTCGGCATATGGTGAGACTAGTTTGGCTGTAACTACAGTAGTGCAACAGTAGCACAACTGAGTTTGGGTGTGGGCACTAAGTATTTCAAAACTGAAAGAAAGGGAAAATTTTGGAAAAATTCAATGAAGAAATAACTTCATTAGCTGGTAATAATAAAATACTTTGTCATCTTTTAATGTATTATACCCACTGGAAAGACACATTATAGTCAGTGTGTTACAAATTCCTCCACTTCAGCTTCTGAGATACATGACAATTATGCTTACACTTCAGTTTCTGAGATACATGATGGTTAACCTGGGATGAATTTTTGGCAAATGCCACAATTTTTCAAAACCATTGTTAACAGAATTTGAAGACATAATCATCAACTCTAAAATACTTAATTTTTACTTATACTGAAATACTAATTTTAGTTCTCCAATGTCACCTGAGAGGAAACTTTGTTGGCATATACAAACTCTAATTAAATTATGCATGAAAAAAAGATTTGGTTTCGTTCTTATATCATCCAGTTGTGCATAGTCATATATAACATTCATAAATAAAGAGATCAACATTTTGTGTTTTCATATTCATCATAAATCTGCTTCTATGTATAAAAACAGGCCTGTGTATGAACCTTTTCAAATTTTTAAAAGAATTGTGATTTATGCATGGGAAATAAATAAACTGAGTAATGGAATGAATGCTGTCTAGACATGCACATTTCAGACAATCCTTCCATAAAAAGGTCAGAGGATATTGGAGTGGATAATATCCCTCTTGCACACACACACACACACACACACACCCCATATACAAGAATCTGCAGCTTACCTGGAGGTCAGTTTGGCAACTTTCAGATGCAATAAATTCATTTAAACTCTAATAACCAGTGAAGAAATGAAATACTAACAATAGCAGCACTCTCTGGTGTTTACAAATACATTTACAGGAGGTCATTCCTCCTGTGAACCCATTGTACATGCCAATTTGTTGCACTCTTCATTATAACAGAAAAAGTATGGGTAACAATGAACTGCAAACCTTATTTGGAAAACACATAACTTACCAGCATCAAAAGACAACTGGGGTCATCTCTAAAGCAGATTTCATAGTTGCCAGTGAGTATTTTGCTGCTTTCATTAAATGGACTTTAAAAAGATTTTAATTGCATTTCTTATTTTGGCTAACAACCTGATTCTGAGAATCAGAATCAGCTGTTCAGCTCTAAAAAGCATTATTTAGGCCTTGGAAAAAATGCCTACCAATGCTATTGAGGTCTAGACTAAGTGATCTTTCTGAAACTGTGTAACAGACTTCTTTCAAACACTTGAATGCTAAAATTTGCTCACTTGGGTTTGCACTTACCTTGTTTCCTCCATGATATTAGGTGTGTGTGACTGCTACCCCCTCTGAGTTTGCAAATCATGTGCTACAGAAGAGACAAAATATGGGAAAAAAGACTAAGTCGTGTGGAAAATGCAGGTAGGTATGAATACAATTTGGGCTTATTATGAATATGCTTCTGCCAGTACTGAATGATTTACACGTTATCCAAGCCTAGGAAAAGGTAATTCCCTGTTCTGAGTCATGAAATCTAACATTAACTAGATATATTGGATACAGCTGATCTCATAGTCACTAACGTATGCATGTAAACTTTCAGACATTGCTCCAGTTTTAGGCCTAAGTTTCACTTCTCTGAAAATAGGTTGTCGTGGTTTAACCCCANTAGGTATAGCAAATATGGGAAATCTAGCTCTATATAGATAGTGGTTTTCTATGTTCTTTTCCGTTGCTAATGAAAACTAGATAAATATCTTGATAGAATACTATGGGTCAATGGTATTGCTAATTCATTTGGAAGTTCCCAGGAGTGTGTTTTAAGCTGATTTAATGAAAGAGAAGAGGAAGAACTGTTTGCTATATAAGCATATGAAAAGATAAGAATAGCTGTACTGTCTGCTCAGTTTACATTTGACTTTATTATGCTAACTCTTGATACCTCCTGTTATCATACATAACATATATAAAGAAAGGGTCAAACCAAAATCAGCGGTAATACCATATTGGGATGGGGTTCATATACGAAATCTTTTCCAATGTTTGTCTACAATGAGATGCCATGCTAAGACAGTCTGATTTTCTCCTTTTACTCTGGGTTTTATTTTGGTCAGTGTGGCTGTACAGGAGGACTAAAGAGCAGAAACACTTCATATGAATCTTTATTTGTTGAGAATGCAAAGAGTATAAGACATAATTGTAAAGAAAATGAAAAATTGCCTTAAAATAATTTGTATCATTCTGTTTTGGTTTTGGTTTTTTAACTGTCTCATTGTTATTTACTACGTGAGAAAAGCTCTTTAGAATGCTTTAAGGACTCCTTGTATATCTGACAGTGTATCTTTGAAAGCATAAGAACCTGAACAAAAATTGTGTTTTGTCTGCAAGATTCTAAAAAAAAAAAATTCTGTATTTTAAAAATAAAGGCCTAAGAACATATTTTAATAACTGTCAAATGATACATAAATCTTGCTAAAGTACTACTCATTTAAAAATTTTGCTGTAATGTTTGGTAGATGAATGTTTATTCACAAAGTGTTGGGTTTTGACCCATTGCTAACATTGACTTAATTCACTCAGGAAAATTTGAGTTAATTCTTAATGGCACATAGGAAAGGAATCTATTCCTTTTCATAAAAGTTGAATTAGTTTCTAGATTTTTTCTTGAGAAAATTATATAAGTAACTGGCATTTAAAGCACAATTTACCCTAAAATTCTCTGTTTATTTTCCTTTTTCTGAGGACTTGACTCAGAGTTGCTCTAAGAAACTTTTTAACTGATAATAAGTTTTCTTGATTAAATAGTCTTAAGTTTAGCTTATGATAAATCAGCTTATTAGACACATTGAAGTGCATTGGTGAAGATGAATCTATAGCAAAACCCTGAGGTATGAGTATTGTCTTCTAACAGGATCTAGAAAATATAATTCAGTACCATTTTTATACTGATCTTATTTCTTTCTGAGTTCTTCAGCATACGTAGTCTGGACTGACTTGGAGAAGTGGCTCTCTGCCATCCACCTGCTGCCAGTTTTCTATCTTTGGCTTTTCTGACAATAATTAAGGTATGTTTTATCCATAGGAAGAGCCTTGCTCTGTATGTATAGCAGTTAGTTTCCTCTCACCAGAATGATAAAAAGCAAAAATAGAATTCTTTGTGCTCAGTTCTTTTCTGAGAGAAAATCAATAAGATGTCAAAGACCTATATAAGACATCACAGCATAGACTTGAAGTAATTTTGTATTTTACAAATCATATAATAATAAATATATTTTTTAAATCAATAGAAAAGCTAAAACATTATATTTAGATATCAGAGTTGATTGTTTTTAAAGAAAAGTTATGCAGAACGTGGGTCATCACACATAGGTTGAAAACTAAACAAAAGCAAAAAATCTATCAAACCCTGCAAGAGCTGTTTTGACAGCTGAGGCTTGAGAAAATGCGTAACATAAACTGCTACGCTTTGCTTTTCGTATTAATACTGGGACATTTTACGTTGAACTCCTTTTTAAGTATTCCAGACAAGTCAGAAGAAAGTATTGATCACCTTTAACTGATGGCATGCCCATAAAGTCATCAACAAATATTGGTGTCTAATTCTGAAGTATATGCAGATGTCTAATATAATGGATTATAGTGCAGTGGCATTGATAGATAAGATTTTTTAATGTGTTATTTAGATGTTAGATGCTTTCTGAGAGATTAATAAACTAATTTCTTCCTATCTCATTTTGGTGCAAATTTAAACGCTTAGACAGCATTAATGAAATATTGTTGCCAACTTATCTGGGGAACTTTGGGATGTAAAGGTTGCACCAGGCTTGGTAAATTACTTTTCTTCGAGCTCTGTATGTGGCTATCTCATAAACTTCACATAGCTCTACTCCTGGAACTCTGAAATAGCGTAACTCTACACAATTATTTTCCCTCTCAGTACACACAGAAACATTGTGATTTGTGACGATACTAAGCAAAAAAGCAAAACAACAGCATGCGAACATCTCCTTCTAAATAGTATTTTCCCAAAATTTGGATGTGAATTTTCTCATCTATAGTTTACTCTCAAAATCACGTGGTCTCTAACCAAATTTTAAGCCAGGTACAATGACATTTTTACCCCTGCTCCTTACTATGGTTTATCAGGAAGGTTAAAGAACTGTTGTTACAGGAAAATGTATTTGTTTGTATTGTATGTTGGAAATAGTAATGTTAATGCTCAGCCCAGTGTATTTCCAACAAAGTTTCAGTGGCTCACAACTCTCATTTGTAATTCTGTAAGGATTATGGGAAAATTATAAAAAGGTATTTTTGAGACTCCTGACAAGCAGACTAGTAGAAAACAAAAGTAGCAAACCCACTATATTTACCGAGGGCCTTCTTAGGAACACATCATAAAAATAATTTGGTCTGACTGAGTTAGCAGGGAATTCGCACCAAATCTCCATGCTCAACAACATCTACGATGGTCCCTTTGGACTCATGTTCATTCTTCTGGAAGAATATAATATGTTACATAGGCTAATCACACAGCCACTGTTTCTTGTCCATGTCAGTGATGATCTGACAGACAGTTGGTGACATACTGTGCATCCATAGGGACAGAAAAATGCTCACACAGAGGTTGCTGATAACCTTTCCTATGAGTGTCTCTATAAATAAGAAGCAAATATAACAGGATTATATTGATTAGACTAATAACAGAGCTGATGATGAGCTGTAATCTCCTTTAAGAGGTCATTCAGAGGGATAGTCTGCTGCTTAGTAAATTTATTCAACAATCTAGAATTAGCAGGAGCCTTTTCTCTTTTTCACTCTCTTTTTTTTTTCTTTTTTTTTTCATTACAGCATATGCACAAACCTGTGTGATGGAGCTGATGACTGATGATGATGATAGTAATGATAATGGCTGCTTGATTTTTTTCTTATGCTGCTATTCACTAGTCCTATGTGCTGAAGGCATACAGTATGCCCTAAGACTTCATTAGGAATTTCTGAGATGAATGATTCCTTTTTTTCACCTAAAAATACCTTTCATCTGCATTTCTGGTCCCAGCTCCATTCTGTAGAGAACTTTAAATAAAAAAAGAAATTTCATGTCTGGTGTTATTTTTAAAATGAAACTTTAATATAATTGACATTTGAGAAACAAAGAAAGGCTCTTCTATATATTGCACATCCCTCTATTAATCTACATACTATTATTGACGAATCAAAAGAATTCTAACAAGAGAATAATTATGTTCTGCATATTACAGCAGGATCTACAAGATGGTTTTCGTAGTGGTACAGTATAAAATGAAGCAGTGTCTCAGAAAATAAACAAAAAATTGCACATTAAATATTTCTTTAATCACTGACACTGTGTGCTGCACAACACTGAGTATTCTGAATTCCGAACTCTCAGGGTTAGGATCAGAGATGTAGCTCTTGTCTCTCATAAATGCTATTTATGAACACAGGAGGCTGCAAAGGTATTGATTTTTGAAACATCCATCAGATTTAACAATCAACCAGGACTGGTTGATTGGTCATTGGTCATTGGTACACAGATTCTCTAGTTATACATATGATAGAATGGTATTCATTTTCCATTTCAATGATTAAACATAGACAATGAAGGTTAGAAAATACAAGAGTGCTGGGTATCTACTGAGCAATAAAGTATCACAGTTAAAACATAATAGGTTGAGTTGACCTTGAAATGAAGAACAGCAGAGAAGAGGTAGGGTCATTCTCTTTTCACACAAAAAGGGAAATGAACTTCAGGTCATTCCTGCTTTCTTGGCCACTGGCTGTTATCCTGGAGGTGTTGTGCTTGAGAGATTTTATCAACAATACTTCGTGATTACTACTGGGCAATCCAGAGAACGACATTAACATTGGCCTCAGAGGAATTTTTCTACATGTCATTCCAGCCCGAGGCTAAAGTGCTATAAGAGAAGTTATGGAGGAAAGTTAATTAGAAAAGGGAAAGGAGGATGGAATTGAGTATAAAGATAAAAAAAAAAAAATCTATTATTTTCAAAGTTGTAATGGTATATGTCCTTGTGTGTATTTCTGTCTCCTTTCCTCTGATGCCCTTTGACATTCTCACATTTTGAGTTATGTTACATATTCAATCAGACAGCAAGCTTGGAGGAATATTATGTCATCAAATTTTTTTCAGGAGTGAAATTCTATAGCATAACTTTTTCATGAAGGTCATTACTGTAAGTTAAAGAATTGGAGACATAGAGTACATGCATTTGTTAAGGATGCCCAGGTGTCATACAACATAGGATTCAAAACATTTGTGACTAGAATCTGTCACATTTAGATATGAGATGAAGAAAATTAAGGATGTTATCTGAAAGTTTGTGTCTCCGTGGAAGATCTTTTGCCTATCTTCTTTACCTGATGATTAGACTGTGACAAAAAAGCATTATTATTTTGCACTATAGATTTCAGCAGCTTTCCTGTACCTTCTGGTAAACTCCTTTACCACAAAGGACTAGCTAGAAGTCTACAGCCTTTTCAACATATCTCATGCTTTCTGATATGCATACATATTTTGATTGTCTTGGATCCAATTATCTTAAACATTTGCAGTTCATGAAACCACAGATGAACTAGTCATCCAAGCCTTTCTTTATATTGGAGGACAAAAATGTCACTCTTAGGACACAATTCATTTGACTTGTTCTACGTGTTTATGTTAAGATAATTTCTTTCCTAAGAATAAGTGCTTATCTCCACTCATTAGTTAACCTGGGTCAGACTGTTTAGAGGAAGACATTGATGACTTCAGTGCTGAAGATGTCTATATTTGGTAAAGTATATCAGTCCCTGAAGACTAGATAATTTCAACATATGAGGTGAGCAGAAAACTATATGAACTTTCCTGTCCTTTTTAGGTAGGTGGACCTTCACAAGCTCACATTCTTCATCTTTGCTCATGCTTTTAAAATATTTTCTTTCCTCTGTACATTGCTCAAATTGGAGGTAATTTCTAAAGCTCTGTGTAGTTCGGAACCTGTAATTTATGAAAAGGGCTCAGTACAGCTGTTAAGACAGTGCTGTGATACACTGAACATCTTTAGGAGCTGAGCAAAATAGACTCTCTGTGGATCCCCATTGCCTTTAGAATTTGCTCCTCTGATAGCTGTTGGAGAAACCCACATGCTTTCAGGCTGAGACAATTTTTTCATTTATTTTTTGATGAATAGTGTTTCTTGGTTTGCTAAACTTTGTTCAAATAATTATTATTAAGTTTTATAATGATGCCTTTAAATTACATTTCTAGCAGAAACATTTGTCTTATTTATTCTTGCTAGTGAGAGTGGTACATGCAGTTTATACGTTTTCAATTTTTTAAACCAAAGTGTTTAGCTGCTGTGGAGATCTGTACTATAAAAGTGAATAAAATAATGTTTTCAAAATTCCTAAAATTCTCTTATTCATGTGCTGTCCACTGTGATAAAACTCAAGGTGGTAGGCGCTTAATAAAATGACTGACAGGCAATATAATGCAAGTTGCTAGTAGCAGTGCTAGTTCTGTAGGACACACACTTCAGTTCAGCCTAAGACCCATATCTGTGAAGAAATATAATTAAAGAAGAATAAATATGAGGTATTTAAAATGCCAGTTCACTATGATTGAACAGACATACTGATGTACATTTTTTATTTTTAATTCTTTTCTTTTGCCAAAAGTTCTTTTTCAATTTCTGCATATTATATATTCTGTTACCCATAAGCTTGAGTACGTAATGCTAAGACATTATTAACTTCCTAAAGTTTAAATTGTGATAACGTTTGCCTTCCTTTCTCAGCTGGTTGTGGAGTTGCATTTAAATGAGATATTTGTGATGTATCCTTTTAACGTTATAAATAAATCCTTCTGCTGCTGTAACTATATATATATATATGTAAGGGTTTTAAGAGACTGAAAAGCCATTCAGAACATGAAAACACCTCTTTTGTTTACTGATTTTTTTTTTCCAAACTGAAAACAAAATTGTAAACTTTACAGCATAATTCTTTGCTTTCAAACTTAACTGAAGCTCAAAAATTTTATAAGAGTTATACCAGTGGACCAGGAAGTGACATGTTTCTTAAGATAAAACAAAATTCTGTGTAGATGTCTGTGTGTGTATAGACACAGGGTGAAAATATCTTTCCCTGTGCAGTGGTAGACCACTTGGATATAGACTATCAAGCACTGAAAATATATAGCAGAAGAATTTTAATTTTTCTGTTTTTCATTTCTGTTATCATTTTAAAAAGCAGTTTTATTTTATCTAATAAGGATTGTTGTCCCTCAAAAACTCCATGACAACCTTCACAGGTTTGTGAAAAGTCTGTATTGAGAACCATATATTATTTCTGCAAATGAGCCCCAACCATATTATTCTGGCAGAAGGTCACATCTGAACTAAAGGAGTCGGTCTCATACAAATACCAGATGACTGTTATATCTTAGGTAAAGCTGCAGGTGTATGAAGAATCTTTCATATTTACAAAGTACTGGCATCTCAGTGCTGAGAAGAGAGTAGTCTGATGATTCCGCCTCCCGCTGTGCCACTGGTCTATTTTCCCCTGGTTGACCTTCCTATGAACTAATCAGAAGAGATAAGCGAAAGAGGAAATTTATATCCTTCTAAACAAAAATGGAGGCTGCTTCTGTATGCCTTTGGACAATTTCCTTCAAAGAGTTCACATTTGCATCCCCCATCAAAAAAAAGTGCACTAGGGTAAGTAAGTTTCCTCTATGTAATCTCATAAAAGGTACACCAAGATCACACTGGTTAGGGAATTATAAAACTACATTATACCCTTTTGTTGATGGATCTGTATATAATATTCAAAAGTAGACAACTTAATAATGGATCTGTAATCTATATGTGTATATTTAGACACAGAAAATTGAGCTTTATTTTTTCTCTTAAGAAAAAAATGTTTCCAAAATGGACTTTCCTAGTGATGTGAAATTTTTACATCTGTTAAAACAGCCACTTTATGAAATAAGCCATTCTATTTAGTGTCCATAACCTTTTTCAGAATGCATGTGATTAATCTCTCAGAGTGTAGAAAACACTTAGATGCATTTGTAAAGCCCAGAGCAAGGGATATCATCATGTAACTCATACCAATCAAATATTATTTAAAGTATAATAAATCAGAACAAAATTACATGTCAGGTATTCAAAGGTTATGAGCAATAGAATTGCAGTACAAAGTCATTGGCAGAAGAAGAAAATCACTACTGCAATCACACTGCAATTATCCAGTTCTAGACTTCTTTATATGAAAAGTGGAATTGTAACAGTTTAATGAAACAGTGATAATAATTGTAAGCTAGTATTTTTGTCTTCTTCAGATTTGACTTTGCTAGGATGTTGTTGAGAGGCCAAAGGAACAAAATTAGCAAGTGACTAAAAGCCACCTTATGTTACGGTATCAGAAAACATCTGTCATGATGTCTAAATCCATATCATTTAGTCAGAATAAAATCATCAGTGTGCAAAGTATAGTAAAAATCATTCCATTATTTTCTTTCTTCACGACATTTTGAAGGTTATTAATAGTGCTTGAACACAGGGAACTGACATGGGAATTTCCAATCAGAATCAGAATACTTCAATAAGGTTTCTGCTCTGAGTCACCCTCTGGAAGAGTTTCTCCCTCCTTTCCATCTCCTCTTTTTCCCTCTCTTTTTTTTTTTTTTTGTCCTTCTTTGTTTTTCTCTTTTATTTCTCTGTCTCTCTCCTACTCCCTCCCTGCATAATATGGAGCACCAAGGAGACTTTCAAATGACTCTTACAGTAGGGTATTGTTAATATTCCCTTTTGCATGCAAATTTAGAAAATATATGTTTAGATTATTATCATTAACTAAAGTAGAGTAAGATATTACACAAGGCACAAATGTATTCTTCATGCAAGTAAAGGAGGTAAGTACTTCTGATTACCATGGCATAATCAGGGAACATTTGGCTCTCTCTCCATCAGAAAGTGCCTTCCTGATGAATTATGAGTCTGTTTGGTTATGTGGAGAGTTGGACCAAAATCAGACAAAATGCTGATGGTTCATTTTTATCCTAAATCCCTAGTTTAAGATAGGCCAAAATTCATTACTCTAAGATATTCTAATTTGTACCTTTCTCTCAAGTGTGTAAACTAATATCCTTGAAGAAGAATCTGTAAATGAGTTAATCAGAAGTCTATTATGTGGGAAATCACAAAATTATTTTTGAAGTCATAAAAGCCCTTAAATGTACTGTAAATTTATTGTAAATACTGTCTGGTTGATCTTGCAGTCTTTTGGCAGGCAAAATTCTCCTTGATGCCAATGGGAGTTTTGCCATTATGAGAATTTCAAAAATGAGATCTTCTATACACACCCTAGTAGTCTAAAACATTACATTTTATTATCTCCATGAGAAATATATTCCTTATAAACTTAATAATAATGAAAAAATTTGTTCCTGACTTGAGACTCTGAGAGAAGTAATGTGGCTATAAGATCGTACCTAAGACTTACTTAGGTTTATAAGCAAGCAATCGGGTGCACTCTTTGTGCCTTGCTGATTTGCTGTCTGCCACATGCCTGCCTAGCTGGCTGCCAGGGAACTGTGGCCCTCTATGTAATGAATTGGGAATGTGAAAAATCATCAACTTACCTTAAATAATTTCACTTAGAATCACAGAATCATAGAATCACTAAGGTTGGAAAAGACCTCTAAGATCATCAAGTTCAACCGTCAACTCAACACCACCATGCCCACTAAACCATGTCCCTAAGCTTGTTAGTACAGCAACTCTTTTTCTTTGTATTAGGATAACTCAACTTCTATGAAGTTTCTAGCCAGCTCTGTGTGATGTACAGAAGGCCATCACAAGGATTTTTGCTTTGTGTAAACACTTGCCATGTACCAAGCAACATCTTCAAACCCATGAGGGATGGGAAAACAACCATGCCTGCAAATGCATCTTAACATGTCACTCCCTGTCCCCTGCCGCTCAGTGAAAATAATTTGTTTCCACACGTACTATGAATTTCTGTGTATAAAAGGAATGTGTCTTTCTTATTTAGCTGTTAACTGCAACTATATTTGTTGAGTTAAAAAGAAAAACTATAGTAGAAGCTAAATATTAAGGACTAAACCCAAAGAAGGGTTTTAAATGCACAAGAACCTACAGACTCATAGAATCATAGAATCATAGACTCCATGGTTGTGGTTGGAATTCTGTTATTTAGTCAGCTTAGATGTATTAAAAATGATTTTATTATTCAGTGTTAGGACAGATATGCTTGTTAAGCATGCTGAATTAACAGACATCAAACTGGGTAAAGAGCTTGTCAATGTACTGTGTAATGGCAAACATTTGAAGTACCTACAGTAACCAATCCTATTGCACAGCAATCTTCCTGTGCCTCATTTCCTAGTCACTTCAAATACTATCACACAGAATACTTCTTCACAAAACCTCATTTCCCAGTGCTGTGTAGCTGGTGTGAAATGAGCCACTTACCCTCAAAAATAGCTGTTGAAGGTTGTCAGAAGGCAGTTTGATCAGCTACCAATGCTTTATATGCTGTAATAAAGTGGCAATGCTGTCATTGAAACCCAGCCTTTATCGGATGCAGAGGCATAGCTTTTTGAACTGTGTTCTGGTCAGTCCTATAAGTCATTGAGGATGACTGGACCAGATCAGTTCTTGTAAAGCAAATTCCAAAAGAAAACCAAGTGTACTAGAAACTGCTCTGGTGTTTCAAAAGGTCTTTCCTCCTAGACCAGCTCCAAACATATATTCCACTGTGGTTCTGATGAAGTTTTTTTTTTTTCTGTGGGTAGGGAGGAAAAAAAATCAAAACACTAAAAGATATAAATGCTTGTTTTAGAATAATAAGAATATTTATCGTAATGCATGTCTGAATTTGGCAGCACCCTGGCCAAATGCTATTGTTTGATGCGTACGTATTATCGATAATAATATAATTATACTATATGGAATCAATTTCTACTTGTATTTACAAAAGGAAAATTTGTGCTATTTTTTACCCATTCAATCACTGGAATAAGTTGATTCTGCATAATTTAAAAGTTGATATATTTTATCCTGTCTGTGGTGCAGATGAAAATGTATGCATTACATACACATACATTAAATTACATTACATACACAAATTAGTAAGCACATACATAAGGTATTCCAACACTCTCTGTAGAAAACTTACATTGATTTTGTCTGTGATTTTGAATGTGTGCTAAAAGTCAATGAGCAGTGAAAGGATAACACAAGTTATTTGAATCTCCAGAGTCCCTTTAATTGGTTGCTTCTTCCGGCTGACATCCTTGGTTGTTCAACACAGGAGATACTGAAAGCAAAACATTGACCAAAACCTTTTCACATGAATTTCATAGTGGAACTGAAAATAAGGTTGTCAGTTTCTTGGAAGAAAGAACTTTTCAAAGACAAATGTTTGCTATAGAGGAGACAGAAGGCAATCTGACGTGAGTGGTAGTGTGGTCCAACAAAGTGGGTTTGTACTACTTTGAAAAATAAATGGCTCTTATGTGTAAAGAGCCCTTCAGAACCACCAAAGTTCTGTTCTGATGTCTGCATTACCTGGAATTTTCTATTAAGATGCAACACCTGTAGACTACTGTAGTAGAATCAGAACAAGGTATCCAGCATATTTTAGAAATTACAGTTTGTCTGTCAAGTTCAGGAAAAGGGAGTTTGCTCAGCTCTATCCAGAAGAATACCGAAGTACTTCCCACTGCTGTGCTAGTGTTTCAGATCTCACACCCCTATCTAAAAAGCTCTGCCAGGTGGATATTAAGCTGTGAAGTCTTCTGATTCTCTGACTTAGGGTAATGCTTTTGGAACTGTTTACTGTGCAGTCCTGAGCTCTGATCCCAGAACTCTGCAATGAATTCCATTATTTCTAAGCTATATTTATGTATTTATCTCTATTCTAGCAAACAGTATTTGCTACAGTATTTGCAAGTATTTCTGGAGTTCTAGAAGGAATCTTTTTATTGGTTTTACTTTCTTTTAATAACTATTCACAAGAAACATAAGACTGAAACAAAAGGAGCTTAAACTAGCATACTTCAGCAGAAATTCAATTCCCAGCCATAGAAAAGAGATTTTGTCCATACAAACCACATGAGATAGGACTGAAGCTAAAACAGATATTTTACTTTGACATTTGTATTCAAATCCTATTTGTCTAAATTATGTCACTGTAGTGCCTGATCTTTTAACTTTCAATAAGCCTTTGTATATATACTTGTACACACAAACATCTTTCTATAAAATCTATCTCTGAATGTATGTGTGTATGTATGCATTGAGGTCTGTGTGTACTTATACATGATTATATATATTGTTAAATTTATTTGTATGTCTGTGTTTATACACCCATGTGTACACAAATATATAAATATTTTTACAGCTTGTTGAAAGCTGATAACCTGTCTTTGGTAAAGGAATACTGAGACACTGATTTAGTTCAGAGCTAATTTCTTCAAATTTGCATTCAAAGCTAGAAAGACTGTCAGATCACCTTGAAAAGTATGCAATTTAATCAAAGAAATTTTCTGTCATGTAAGATAGGACTTGGCATTTCCGTTGTTGAACTTCATGAGGTTCCTCTCAGCCCATTTCTCCAGCCTGTTGACGTCCCTCTGGATGGCAGCACAACCCTCTGGCGTATCAACCACTCCTCCCAGTTTTGTTTCATCAGCAACCTTGCTGAGGGTGCACTCTGCCCCATCATCCAGATCATTAATGAAGATGTTAAACAGGATCAGACCCAGTACTGATCCTGGGGTACACCACTAGTCACTGGTCTCCAACTAAACTTTGTACCACTGATCACACACTCTGGTCCCAGTCGTTCAGTCTGTTTTCAAACCACGTCACTGTCTTCTCATCCAGCCCGTACATCAATAGCAGCTATATAAGGATCTTACGTTAGACAGTGTCAAAAGTTTTGCTGACGTCCAGGTAGACGTTTGGCAAAGCATGGAAGCTGTCCTTGACAGGGAACTTAGCAACAACTGAAAACATCAGTGTGTTATCAACATTCTTCTCATACTAAATCCAAAACACAGCACTAGGAAGAAATTTAACTCTATCCCAGCCGAAACCAGGACAGCCTGGAAATGGTTTCCAGGATTAGTTCTTCCATCATCTTCCCAGGGATCAAGGTGAGGCTGATAGGTCTGTAGTTCCATGGGTCCTTCTCTCTTGCCCTTCTGGAAGATATGAGAGATGTTTGTCTTCCTCCAGTACTCGGGTACCTCTCACAATCATGTGCTTGTTTGAAGACAATTGACAGTGGCTTCACAATGGCATCAGCCAGCTCTCTCAGCACTTGTAGATGCATCCCATCAGATCCCATGGAACTTTGTATGTCCAGTTTCCTTATGTATTCTCTAACCTGATCCTCTTCCACCAAGGGTAAGTCTTCCTTGTTCCTGACTTTCTGCTTAACCTCTGAATCCTTAGATTTCTGAAGGATGGTCTTAATAGCAAAGGCTGAGGTGAAGAAAACATTTAGTACCTCAGCCTGTATTCCCAGTAGGCACACAAACACAAAACCACACAAACACAACTTTACACCACAAATATACTTATATACACATGAGAGACCACACAGAGTGACACAGACAGACACATTTGGCACTCACACAAACACAAATAGCAGTAATGGCCTCATCCTACTTCCCTCTTTAGCTGAGCAGGATGAGAATACACATGTAGATAAATACAGTGTGGATCCCTCCAGCAGCTGGGCTTACACCTGATCTCAGTCCCCCTAGTTGCTGGTATATGAATATATGAGCCCCTGAGGGTGCAGCGCCACTTTGGTTGCTGGTACAGATTCACACACACACACGCATATCCAGTGTGTATCCTTGGATATTTTTAAGGCACGAGTGGACAAAGCCCTGAGCAACCAGATCTGATTACATAAATGACCCGACTCTAGAGCAGGAGGTTGGATTAGAGACCTCCTAAGATCCCTCCCAAACTCAATTATCCTATGATTCCATAATAGAAGTGAAAATACTTCAGTTTATAACAAACAGCTGATGTAATTCAATGTATTTTTCCCCTTTCTGTGATTCTCAGAGAGTGAAGTATTTCAATTAGTGCCTACTGGCTCTTCTTTTGGTGCTTACAGGGAGAAGTAAGATTCAAGAAGGCCTACCCTTCTGTGTTTACGACTAAATCTTCCAAGGGATTGTATGAAATGCAGAAATTACTTTAGGCACTCTGCTCTCTGATAGAATCCTAAACCTTTAAATTGCCACCTAGATTCCCCACAAAATGCTGTGGAAGATTTAAGAACCTAAAAAAGAGATTTACAAAGTTCAGTAAAGAAAAGGAGGAGCTGGATGATAGGAAAGGCCACTGAAACATGTTCTAGCACCCCTTCCAGTCCCTGAGTTAGACTCCGAATTGCAAGACAAAAAGAGTTTCCATTTTCATGCAAAACTGTAATTTGGGAATTGTCTTTTGTGGGCAGTTTTTGTTTGGATATGCCCAAAAGGGTAAAGTTATCATCCACTCCCTTATTACCATTTCCAGATGACATCTTCCCTGAAGAATCCCGTTATCAAATCTCTATTCTGGCTGGAGTGACATAAAGACGTGAATGTAGGTCTCCTGATTTCTAGAAGAGTATGCTAAAATGAAGTTACTGAATATGATAACGTGGATCTTGATCTTTAATTTGCTGAAGCTCTTTACCACTCTTTCATTGCAAATGAATATTAAATGAGTAGGAAGTTGAACCTGATCATCACCTCATATCAGATGAACATCTTATCCACGTAACTGCAAAGTAGATCTTCGAATGTTAGCTCTCTAGTTTGATGACTGTTAATAGTATATATGGACTGTAAAAGTTTTAGTAGAGGAATAACTGAAATCAAAATATCTAACAGTCTAGCATTTAGCAGACCTGTGTTCAAACTCTGGTTATAAATAATTAAAACAACAACAACCTCACTGACAACTTCCTCAAGGGGGGCA